>JAAAWM010011642.1:0-93024 GCA_036873465.1 Thinopyrum obtusiflorum
GGAAGGTAAAGCATGCAACTTGCAAGAATGTAAAGGGAGGGGTTTGGAGAGTGCAAATGTAATAGGAGACACGTATGTTTTTGTCGTGGTTCCGATAGGTGGTGCTATCGTACATCCACAATGATGGAGACTTCAACCCACGAAGGGTAACGGTTGCGCGAGTCCACGAAGGGCTCCACCCACGAAGGGTCCACGAAGAAGCAACCTTGTCTATCCCACCATGGCCGTCGCCCACGAAGGACTTGCCTCACTCGGGTAGATCTTCATGAAGTAGGCGAGCTCCTTGCCCTTACAAACTCCTTGGTTCAACTCCACAATCTTGACGGAGGCTCCCAAGTGATACTGACGGTGTCCTGGACTAGGGGGTACTCACCACGTCATCTCCCGATCTGTTAGATTGGGCCGAGGACCCCCATGGCCGTATACTCATGGGCCGCCATACACTCATTGGAATAGTGTCCGGGTCTTCCACAATTGTAGCAATTACGCTCATGACTAGAAGATCTGTTGTCATTGTAGGACCTTGACTTGGAACTTCTTTCCTTGCTTCTACTCTTGTAGAACTTGTTGAAGTTCTTCACCATTAGGCTCAATTCTTCATTTAACGTTTGTTTCTCACTTTATGATGTGGGAGCTTCACATGAAGCTTTGTAAGCACCACTTGACTTGTTATGGAGCTCTTCCTTATCCTTGAGTGACATCTCATGAGCAACAATTCTCCCAATGACTTCCGTTGGCTTGAGATCTTTTTAATTGGGCATCATTTGGATCAATGTGCACACCGTATCATATTTTCCATCCAAGGCTCTTAGGATCTTCTTGATGATGAATTTATCGGTCATCACTTCACTTCCTAAGCTGGCAATCTCATTTGTGATGAGAGCAAGCCTAGAGTACATTTCAGCGACGCCTTCACCATCCTTCATTTTGAACTTGTCAAGTTGACTTTGAAGCACATCCAATTTGGATTCCTTGACGGAGTCAGTACCTTCATGCATGTCAATCAAAGTATCCCAAATTTCCTCTGCATTCTCAAGATGGCTGATTTTGTTGAATTCTTCGGGGCACAATCCGTTGAAGAGAATATCACAAGCTTGAGCATTGTATTGCAACATCTTCAACTCTTCCGCGGTAGCTTCATGGTTCGGTTCTCTCCCATAAAATAATTCACCTTGCAAGCCAATACACACAATAGCCCAAACTGCGGGGTTATGTCCAAGAATATGCATTTTCATATTATGCTTCCAACTAGCAAAATTTGTACCATCAAAGTATGGACCTCTACAGTTGTAATTTCCCTCGCTAGACGCCATACTCTCCTAGGTTGTGAAACCAAGGCTCTGACCACCAAAAGCTATGGAAATCAAAGAAAATACAGACCAAAGCTCTGATACCAATTGTAGGATCGAAAGTATGTCTAGAGGGGGGTGATTAGACTACTTGACCAAATAAAAATCTAGCCTTTTCCCAATTTTAGTTCTTGGCAGATTTTAACAACTTAGGACAAGTCAGGCAATCTTAACACAATTCAAGCAAGCATGCAATGAGTATATAAGCAGCGGGGGGGGGGGGGGGGGGGGGGGGGGGGGGGGGGGGGGGGGGGGGGGGGGGGGGGGGGGGGGGGGGGGGGGGGGGGGGGGGGGGGGGGGGGGGGGGGGGGGGGGGGGGGGGGGGGGGGGGGGGGGGGGGGGGGGGGGGGGGGGGGGGGGGGGGGGGGGGGGGGGGGGGGGGGGGGGGGGGGGGGGGGGGGGGGGGGGGGGGGGGGGGGGGGGGGGGGGGGGGGGGGGGGGGGGGGGGGGGGGGGGGGGGGGGGGGGGGGGGGGGGGGGGGGGGGGGGGGGGGGGGGGGGGGGGGGGGGGGGGGGGGGGGGGGGGGGGGGGGGGGGGGGGGGGGGGGGGGGGGGGGGGGGGGGGGGGGGGGGGGGGGGGGGGGGGGGGGGGGGGGGGGGGGGGGGGGGGGGGGGGGGGGGGGGGGGGGGGGGGGGGGGGGGGGGGGGGGGGGGGGGGGGGGGGGGGGGGGGGGGGGGGGGGGGGGGGGGGGGTAGATCGACTCTCAGGCTTGATCTTCAGGTGGTGGTGTCCGGATAACTCCAAGGACGAAGGCTTCAGTTAAAGTAGAGGGTGCTAGAGTTGATGCTGGAGCTGGGTGCACTAGAGCTGAATGGGCTGTAGCTAGTGCAGATGTTGTTGCTCTGGTGTCTGTCACAGGCACTGCAACTGACCTCTGGGCTCTAGGTACTCTGGCAAACACATTTGTTGTAGTCTTGCCCTGCCTCTCCTGCATGTCATCCTGCAGCTGCTCCACAACTGACTGAATCTCAGTTACTTTGACATCAAGGTCATGGAATTTGAGTTCCATGATTCTCTCCAAGCTCTCCTGATTCTGAGTGAGGGTGGCCAGTCCTTTCTCAATCCTCAGTGTTGATGCTATTAAGTAACCAAGCTGCTCCTGTTTGTTCTTCAAGAAATATTCAGATGCCTCCTCTTGAGTTGGCATCTTGGCAGCCTTCTCCTTCTTTGCCTGCTCCTTCTTCTCTTGAGCTTGAACTGATGTTGGATCATTCTCATTCATGACAACCTCATTGTCCTCAAAGTCTGGATAAAGTGGAAAATGTTCCATATCCAATTGATATTTTCCTGTGCCCATCTTTGAGTTTATCAACTCTTGAATCTGAGGGGCATATCCACAGCTCCTCTTCTGATCTACTGCAGTCCTCTTAATGGTTTCAATCATAAGGCTCATGACTTTAAACTTTTGTGGCACATCAAACACATGCAACATGTTGATGGCATGTCCTCTAATCATGTGGGGGGGGGGGGGGGGGGGGGGGGGGGGGGGGGGGGGGGGGGGGGGGGGGGGGGGGGGGGGGGGGGGGGGGGGGGGGGGGGGGGGGGGGGGGGGGGGGGGGGGGGGGGGGGGGGGGGGGGGGGGGGGGGGGGGGGGGGGGGGGGGGGGGGGGGGGGGGGGGGGGGGGGGGGGGTCTTCTTCTTTGCATAGATATCCAGGTCATCCTCATTTTCCTTTGGGGCATTTATCAGACTTGCCCATTCTTCAACAGTGGATTGGTACCTTGTACCTTCAGACGGGGGGGGGGGGGGGGGGGGGGGGGGGGGGGGGGGGGGGGGGGGGGGGGGGGGGGGGGGGGGGGGGGGGGGGGGTTTTGCCCAACAAAATCAGCAACTCCACAAGCAACAAAGCTGTCTTGCACTCCAGGATAGTGCTCTTCATTGTCCTTGATGTAGGTCCAGTCGACCCACCTCATGTCACAAACTATGGGCTTCTTATCCAACAGAATTGTCTCATAGAAGTCCTGCTGTTCCTTTGTATGGAACATGTAATCAATAGCAGTTCTTGTCCTTGAGGCATATGGATCTTCCATCCTCCATAGCCTTAGCCTTGAGTCCTACCTAATCCTCATGTCCTCAGCCACAGGATGGGCATCATTGTGGTCTGGTATCTTGGGCTTGAGCTTCCTTAGGACCTGTCCTTCTTCATCTTCTTCTTCAGCAACATTTGGCACTGGGGCCTTGTTCTTCTCAGCAGCTGGAATACTCCTAGTATTCCTCGGGGGGGGGGGGGGGGGGGGGGGGGGGGGGGGGGGGGGGGGGGGGGGGGGGGGGGGGGGGGGGGGGGGGGGGGGGGGGGGGGGGGGGGGGGGGGGGGGGGGGGGGGGGGGGGGGGGGGGGGGGGGGGGGGGGGGGGGGGGGGGGGGGGGGGGGGGGGGGGGGGGGGGGGGGGGGGGGGGGGGGGGGGGGGGGGGGGGGGGGGGGGGGGGGGGGGGGGGGGGGGGGGGGGGGGGGGGGGGGGGGGGGGGGGGGGGGGGGGGGGGGGGGGGGGGGGGGGGGGGGGGGGGGGGGGGGGGGGGGGGGGGGGGGGGGGGGGGGGGGGGGGGGGGGGGGGGGGGGGGGGGGGGGGGGGGGGGGGGGGGGGGGGGGGGGGGGGGGGGGGGGGGGGGGGGGGGGGGGGGGGGGGGGGGGGGGGGGGGGGGGGGGGGGGGGGGGGGGGGGGGGGGGGGGGGGGGGGGGGGGGGGGGGGGGGGGGGGGGGGGGGGGGGGGGGGGGGGGGGGGGGGGGGGGGGGGGGGGGGGGGGGGGGGGGGGGGGGGGGGGGGGGGGGGGGGGGGGGGGGGGGGGGGGGGGGGGGGGGGGGGGGGGGGGGGGGGGGGGGGGGGGGGGGGGGGGGGGGGGGGGGGGGGGGGGGGGGGGGGGGGGGGGGGGGGGGGGGGGGGGGGGGGGGGGGGGGGGGGGGGGGGGGGGGGGGGGGGGGGGGGGGGGGGGGGGGGGGGGGGGGGGGGGGGGGGGGGGGGGGGGGGGGGGGGGGGGGGGGGGGGGGGGGGGGGGGGGGGGGGGGGGGGGGGGGGGGGGGGGGGGGGGGGGGGGGGGGGGGGGGGGGGGGGGGGGGGGGGGGGGGGGGGGGGGGGGGGGGGGGGGGGGGGGGGGGGGGGGGGGGGGGGGGGGGGGGGGGGGGGGGGGGGGGGGGGGGGGGGGGGGGGGGGGGGGGGGGGGGGGGGGGGGGGGGGGGGGGGGGGGGGGGGGGGGGGGGGGGGGGGGGGGGGGGGGGGGGGGGGGGGGGGGGGGGGGGGGGGGGGGGGGGGGGGGGGGGGGGGGGGGGGGGGGGGGGGGGGGGGGGGGGGGGGGGGGGGGGGGGGGGGGGGGGGGGGGGGGGGGGGGGGGGGGGGGGGGGGGGGGGGGGGGGGGGGGGGGGGGGGGGGGGGGGGGGGGGGGGGGGGGGGGGGGGGGGGGGGGGGGGGGGGGGGGGGGGGGGGGGGGGGGGGGGGGGGGGGGGGGGGGGGGGGGGGGGGGGGGGGGGGGGGGGGGGGGGGGGCGAGCTGTTGCGCGGGCGAAGGGTTTCGGAGAAATTTCCAAAATTTTGCCCGTGGCTATATATATAGCTCGACCCTGTCGGTGTGACCGAGTGGAACAACTCGGTGGCACCGAGATGCATAACTGTGTTCAGTTACAGCAAATCGGTGAGACCGAAAAGTTCAAATCGGTTGCACCGAGATTGAAAACTCAGATCAACTTGATGATCTCGGTAGGACCGAAATGGAAGGATCGGTCAGACCGAGAATCACTAAGAGGTTTTGGAAGTTTAAGTCTATGACGAATCGGGGACTCCGAGTGCTCCTCACACAGAGTGGTTCGAATCTGACTTGATCAAATTTTGTGATGTAGCATGAATAGAGTTTGAGACGAGAAAAGCATAGATAGCTAAAGAAGGTTCTTAGGCATTCTTGTCCATCCACTTGGCACAAAGAAAAGAATCCAAACAAACAAAACAACAAGTGGATGTCCTTGAATGAGTAAAATATGCACCAACATGCTCACACAATAAGATGGCAATTGAAATATGTGGCAAAGCATGCACAACCAATTTTAGCATCTATCAAGCAATTGGCGATGACTAGGTCATCTATATATGAGTATATTGACTTAGGAGTCAAATGAGAACATTTGATCATAGGTCATACTCATCGTTTAAGCTCAAGTGGGGTTACCACTTTTACATAATGCATTAATGTGTTCACACCATTAGAGTTGCTTTGACTCAATTCTTAGAGTTAAGCTCCGGGGGGGGGGGGGGGGGGGGGGGGGGGGGGGGGGGGGGGGGGGGGGGGGGGGGGGGGGGGGGGGGGGGGGGGGGGGGGGGGGGGGGGGGGGGGGGGGGGGGGGGGGGGGGGGGGGGGGGGGGGGGGGGGGGGGGGGGGGGGGGGGGGGGGGGGGGGGGGGGGGGGGGGGGGGGGGGGGGGGGGGGGGGGGGGGGGGGGGGGGGGGGGGGGGGGGGGGGGGGGGGGGGGGGGGGGGGGGGGGGGGGGGGGGGGGGGGGGGGGGGGGGGGGGGGGGGGGGGGGGGGGGGGGGGGGGGGGGGGGGGGGGGGGGGGGGGGGGGGGGGGGGGGGGGGGGGGGGGGGGGGGGGGGGGGGGGGGGGGGGGGGGGGGGGGGGGGGGGGGGGGGGGGGGGGGGGGGGGGGGGGGGGGGGGGGGGGGGGGGGGGGGGGGGGGGGGGGGGGGGGGGGGGGGGGGGGGGGGGGGGGGGGGGGGGGGGGGGGGGGGGGGGGGGGGGGGGGGGGGGGGGGGGGGGGGGGGGGGGGGGGGGGGGGGGGGGGGGGGGGGGGGGGGGGGGGGGGGGGGGGGGGGGGGGGGGGGGGGGGGGGGGGGGGGGGGGGGGGGGGGGGGGGGGGGGGGGGGGGGGGGGGGGGGGGGGGGGGGGGGGGGGGGGGGGGGGGGGGGGGGGGGGGGGGGGGGGGGGGGGGGGGGGGGGGGGGGGGGGGGGGGGGGGGGGGGGGGGGGGGGGGGGGGGGGGGGGGGGGGGGGGGGGGGGGGGGGGGGGGGGGGGGGGGGGGGGGGGGGGGGGGGGGGGGGGGGGGGGGGGGGGGGGGGGGGGGGGGGGGGGGGGGGGGGGGGGGGGGGGGGGGGGGGGGGGGGGGGGGGGGGGGGGGGGGGGGGGGGGGGGGGGGGGGGGGGGGGGGGGGGGGGGGGGGGGGGGGGGGGGGGGGGGGGGGGGGGGGGGGGGGGGGGGGGGGGGGGGGGGGGGGGGGGGGGGGGGGGGGGGGGGGGGGGGGGGGGGGGGGGGGGGGGGGGGGGGGGGGGGGGGGGGGGGGGGGGGGGGGGGGGGGGGGGGGGGGGGGGGGGGGGGGGGGGGGGGGGGGGGGGGGGGGGGGGGGGGGGGGGGGGGGGGGGGGGGGGGGGGGGGGGGGGGGGGGGGGGGGGGGGGGGGGGGGGGGGGGGGGGGGGGGGGGGGGGGGGGGGGGGGGGGGGGGGGGGGGGGGGGGGGGGGGGGGGGGGGGGGGGGGGGGGGGGGGGGGGGGGGGGGGGGGGGGGGGGGGGGGGGGGGGGGGGGGGGGGGGGGGGGGGGGGGGGGGGGGGGGGGGGGGGGGGGGGGGGGGGGGGGGGGGGGGGGGGGGGGGGGGGGGGGGGGGGGGGGGGGGGGGGGGGGGGGGGGGGGGGGGGGGGGGGGGGGGGGGGGGGGGGGGGGGGGGGGGGGGGGGGGGGGGGGGGGGGGGGGGGGGGGGGGGGGGGGGGGGGGGGGGGGGGGGGGGGGGGGGGGGGGGGGGGGGGGGGGGGGGGGGGGGGGGGGGGGGGGGGGGGGGGGGGGGGGGGGGGGGGGGGGGGGGGGGGGGGGGGGGGGGGGGGGGGGGGGGGGGGGGGGGGGGGGGGGGGGGGGGGGGGGGGGGGGGGGGGGGGGGGGGGGGGGGGGGGGGGGGGGGGGGGGGGGGGGGGGGGGGGGGGGGGGGGGGGGGGGGGGGGGGGGGGGGGGGGGGGGGGGGGGGGGGGGGGGGGGGGGGGGGGGGGGGGGGGGGGGGGGGGGGGGGGGGGGGGGGGGGGGGGGGGGGGGGGGGGGGGGGGGGGGGGGGGGGGGGGGGGGGGGGGGGGGGGGGGGGGGGGGGGGGGGGGGGGGGGGGGGGGGGGGGGGGGGGGGGGGGGGGGGGGGGGGGGGGGGGGGGGGGGGGGGGGGGGGGGGGGGGGGGGGGGGGGGGGGGGGGGGGGGGGGGGGGGGGGGGGGGGGGGGGGGGGGGGGGGGGGGGGGGGGGGGGGGGGGGGGGGGGGGGGGGGGGGGGGGGGGGGGGGGGGGGGGGGGGGGGGGGGGGGGGGGGGGGGGGGGGGGGGGGGGGGGGGGGGGGGGGGGGGGGGGGGGGGGGGGGGGGGGGGGGGGGGGGGGGGGGGGGGGGGGGGGGGGGGGGGGGGGGGGGGGGGGGGGGGGGGGGGGGGGGGGGGGGGGGGGGGGGGGGGGGGGGGGGGGGGGGGGGGGGGGGGGGGGGGGGGGGGGGGGGGGGGGGGGGGGGGGGGGGGGGGGGGGGGGGGGGGGGGGGGGGGGGGGGGGGGGGGGGGGGGGGGGGGGGGGGGGGGGGGGGGGGGGGGGGGGGGGGGGGGGGGGGGGGGGGGGGGGGGGGGGGGGGGGGGGGGGGGGGGGGGGGGGGGGGGGGGGGGGGGGGGGGGGGGGGGGGGGGGGGGGGGGGGGGGGGGGGGGGGGGGGGGGGGGGGGGGGGGGGGGGGGGGGGGGGGGGGGGGGGGGGGGGGGGGGGGGGGGGGGGGGGGGGGGGGGGGGGGGGGGGGGGGGGGGGGGGGGGGGGGGGGGGGGGGGGGGGGGGGGGGGGGGGGGGGGGGGGGGGGGGGGGGGGGGGGGGGGGGGGGGGGGGGGGGGGGGGGGGGGGGGGGGGGGGGGGGGGGGGGGGGGGGGGGGGGGGGGGGGGGGGGGGGGGGGGGGGGGGGGGGGGGGGGGGGGGGGGGGGGGGGGGGGGGGGGGGGGGGGGGGGGGGGGGGGGGGGGGGGGGGGGGGGGGGGGGGGGGGGGGGGGGGGGGGGGGGGGGGGGGGGGGGGGGGGGGGGGGGGGGGGGGGGGGGGGGGGGGGGGGGGGGGGGGGGGGGGGGGGGGGGGGGGGGGGGGGGGGGGGGGGGGGGGGGGGGGGGGGGGGGGGGGGGGGGGGGGGGGGGGGGGGGGGGGGGGGGGGGGGGGGGGGGGGGGGGGGGGGGGGGGGGGGGGGGGGGGGGGGGGGGGGGGGGGGGGGGGGGGGGGGGGGGGGGGGGGGGGGGGGGGGGGGGGGGGGGGGGGGGGGGGGGGGGGGGGGGGGGGGGGGGGGGGGGGGGGGGGGGGGGGGGGGGGGGGGGGGGGGGGGGGGGGGGGGGGGGGGGGGGGGGGGGGGGGGGGGGGGGGGGGGGGGGGGGGGGGGGGGGGGGGGGGGGGGGGGGGGGGGGGGGGGGGGGGGGGGGGGGGGGGGGGGGGGGGGGGGGGGGGGGGGGGGGGGGGGGGGGGGGGGGGGGGGGGGGGGGGGGGGGGGGGGGGGGGGGGGGGGGGGGGGGGGGGGGGGGGGGGGGGGGGGGGGGGGGGGGGGGGGGGGGGGGGGGGGGGGGGGGGGGGGGGGGGGGGGGGGGGGGGGGGGGGGGGGGGGGGGGGGGGGGGGGGGGGGGGGGGGGGGGGGGGGGGGGGGGGGGGGGGGGGGGGGGGGGGGGGGGGGGGGGGGGGGGGGGGGGGGGGGGGGGGGGGGGGGGGGGGGGGGGGGGGGGGGGGGGGGGGGGGGGGGGGGGGGGGGGGGGGGGGGGGGGGGGGGGGGGGGGGGGGGGGGGGGGGGGGGGGGGGGGGGGGGGGGGGGGGGGGGGGGGGGGGGGGGGGGGGGGGGGGGGGGGGGGGGGGGGGGGGGGGGGGGGGGGGGGGGGGGGGGGGGGGGGGGGGGGGGGGGGGGGGGGGGGGGGGGGGGGGGGGGGGGGGGGGGGGGGGGGGGGGGGGGGGGGGGGGGGGGGGGGGGGGGGGGGGGGGGGGGGGGGGGGGGGGGGGGGGGGGGGGGGGGGGGGGGGGGGGGGGGGGGGGGGGGGGGGGGGGGGGGGGGGGGGGGGGGGGGGGGGGGGGGGGGGGGGGGGGGGGGGGGGGGGGGGGGGGGGGGGGGGGGGGGGGGGGGGGGGGGGGGGGGGGGGGGGGGGGGGGGGGGGGGGGGGGGGGGGGGGGGGGGGGGGGGGGGGGGGGGGGGGGGGGGGGGGGGGGGGGGGGGGGGGGGGGGGGGGGGGGGGGGGGGGGGGGGGGGGGGGGGGGGGGGGGGGGGGGGGGGGGGGGGGGGGGGGGGGGGGGGGGGGGGGGGGGGGGGGGGGGGGGGGGGGGGGGGGGGGGGGGGGGGGGGGGGGGGGGGGGGGGGGGGGGGGGGGGGGGGGGGGGGGGGGGGGGGGGGGGGGGGGGGGGGGGGGGGGGGGGGGGGGGGGGGGGGGGGGGGGGGGGGGGGGGGGGGGGGGGGGGGGGGGGGGGGGGGGGGGGGGGGGGGGGGGGGGGGGGGGGGGGGGGGGGGGGGGGGGGGGGGGGGGGGGGGGGGGGGGGGGGGGGGGGGGGGGGGGGGGGGGGGGGGGGGGGGGGGGGGGGGGGGGGGGGGGGGGGGGGGGGGGGGGGGGGGGGGGGGGGGGGGGGGGGGGGGGGGGGGGGGGGGGGGGGGGGGGGGGGGGGGGGGGGGGGGGGGGGGGGGGGGGGGGGGGGGGGGGGGGGGGGGGGGGGGGGGGGGGGGGGGGGGGGGGGGGGGGGGGGGGGGGGGGGGGGGGGGGGGGGGGGGGGGGGGGGGGGGGGGGGGGGGGGGGGGGGGGGGGGGGGGGGGGGGGGGGGGGGGGGGGGGGGGGGGGGGGGGGGGGGGGGGGGGGGGGGGGGGGGGGGGGGGGGGGGGGGGGGGGGGGGGGGGGGGGGGGGGGGGGGGGGGGGGGGGGGGGGGGGGGGGGGGGGGGGGGGGGGGGGGGGGGGGGGGGGGGGGGGGGGGGGGGGGGGGGGGGGGGGGGGGGGGGGGGGGGGGGGGGGGGGGGGGGGGGGGGGGGGGGGGGGGGGGGGGGGGGGGGGGGGGGGGGGGGGGGGGGGGGGGGGGGGGGGGGGGGGGGGGGGGGGGGGGGGGGGGGGGGGGGGGGGGGGGGGGGGGGGGGGGGGGGGGGGGGGGGGGGGGGGGGGGGGGGGGGGGGGGGGGGGGGGGGGGGGGGGGGGGGGGGGGGGGGGGGGGGGGGGGGGGGGGGGGGGGGGGGGGGGGGGGGGGGGGGGGGGGGGGGGGGGGGGGGGGGGGGGGGGGGGGGGGGGGGGGGGGGGGGGGGGGGGGGGGGGGGGGGGGGGGGGGGGGGGGGGGGGGGGGGGGGGGGGGGGGGGGGGGGGGGGGGGGGGGGGGGGGGGGGGGGGGGGGGGGGGGGGGGGGGGGGGGGGGGGGGGGGGGGGGGGGGGGGGGGGGGGGGGGGGGGGGGGGGGGGGGGGGGGGGGGGGGGGGGGGGGGGGGGGGGGGGGGGGGGGGGGGGGGGGGGGGGGGGGGGGGGGGGGGGGGGGGGGGGGGGGGGGGGGGGGGGGGGGGGGGGGGGGGGGGGGGGGGGGGGGGGGGGGGGGGGGGGGGGGGGGGGGGGGGGGGGGGGGGGGGGGGGGGGGGGGGGGGGGGGGGGGGGGGGGGGGGGGGGGGGGGGGGGGGGGGGGGGGGGGGGGGGGGGGGGGGGGGGGGGGGGGGGGGGGGGGGGGGGGGGGGGGGGGGGGGGGGGGGGGGGGGGGGGGGGGGGGGGGGGGGGGGGGGGGGGGGGGGGGGGGGGGGGGGGGGGGGGGGGGGGGGGGGGGGGGGGGGGGGGGGGGGGGGGGGGGGGGGGGGGGGGGGGGGGGGGGGGGGGGGGGGGGGGGGGGGGGGGGGGGGGGGGGGGGGGGGGGGGGGGGGGGGGGGGGGGGGGGGGGGGGGGGGGGGGGGGGGGGGGGGGGGGGGGGGGGGGGGGGGGGGGGGGGGGGGGGGGGGGGGGGGGGGGGGGGGGGGGGGGGGGGGGGGGGGGGGGGGGGGGGGGGGGGGGGGGGGGGGGGGGGGGGGGGGGGGGGGGGGGGGGGGGGGGGGGGGGGGGGGGGGGGGGGGGGGGGGGGGGGGGGGGGGGGGGGGGGGGGGGGGGGGGGGGGGGGGGGGGGGGGGGGGGGGGGGGGGGGGGGGGGGGGGGGGGGGGGGGGGGGGGGGGGGGGGGGGGGGGGGGGGGGGGGGGGGGGGGGGGGGGGGGGGGGGGGGGGGGGGGGGGGGGGGGGGGGGGGGGGGGGGGGGGGGGGGGGGGGGGGGGGGGGGGGGGGGGGGGGGGGGGGGGGGGGGGGGGGGGGGGGGGGGGGGGGGGGGGGGGGGGGGGGGGGGGGGGGGGGGGGGGGGGGGGGGGGGGGGGGGGGGGGGGGGGGGGGGGGGGGGGGGGGGGGGGGGGGGGGGGGGGGGGGGGGGGGGGGGGGGGGGGGGGGGGGGGGGGGGGGGGGGGGGGGGGGGGGGGGGGGGGGGGGGGGGGGGGGGGGGGGGGGGGGGGGGGGGGGGGGGGGGGGGGGGGGGGGGGGGGGGGGGGGGGGGGGGGGGGGGGGGGGGGGGGGGGGGGGGGGGGGGGGGGGGGGGGGGGGGGGGGGGGGGGGGGGGGGGGGGGGGGGGGGGGGGGGGGGGGGGGGGGGGGGGGGGGGGGGGGGGGGGGGGGGGGGGGGGGGGGGGGGGGGGGGGGGGGGGGGGGGGGGGGGGGGGGGGGGGGGGGGGGGGGGGGGGGGGGGGGGGGGGGGGGGGGGGGGGGGGGGGGGGGGGGGGGGGGGGGGGGGGGGGGGGGGGGGGGGGGGGGGGGGGGGGGGGGGGGGGGGGGGGGGGGGGGGGGGGGGGGGGGGGGGGGGGGGGGGGGGGGGGGGGGGGGGGGGGGGGGGGGGGGGGGGGGGGGGGGGGGGGGGGGGGGGGGGGGGGGGGGGGGGGGGGGGGGGGGGGGGGGGGGGGGGGGGGGGGGGGGGGGGGGGGGGGGGGGGGGGGGGGGGGGGGGGGGGGGGGGGGGGGGGGGGGGGGGGGGGGGGGGGGGGGGGGGGGGGGGGGGGGGGGGGGGGGGGGGGGGGGGGGGGGGGGGGGGGGGGGGGGGGGGGGGGGGGGGGGGGGGGGGGGGGGGGGGGGGGGGGGGGGGGGGGGGGGGGGGGGGGGGGGGGGGGGGGGGGGGGGGGGGGGGGGGGGGGGGGGGGGGGGGGGGGGGGGGGGGGGGGGGGGGGGGGGGGGGGGGGGGGGGGGGGGGGGGGGGGGGGGGGGGGGGGGGGGGGGGGGGGGGGGGGGGGGGGGGGGGGGGGGGGGGGGGGGGGGGGGGGGGGGGGGGGGGGGGGGGGGGGGGGGGGGGGGGGGGGGGGGGGGGGGGGGGGGGGGGGGGGGGGGGGGGGGGGGGGGGGGGGGGGGGGGGGGGGGGGGGGGGGGGGGGGGGGGGGGGGGGGGGGGGGGGGGGGGGGGGGGGGGGGGGGGGGGGGGGGGGGGGGGGGGGGGGGGGGGGGGGGGGGGGGGGGGGGGGGGGGGGGGGGGGGGGGGGGGGGGGGGGGGGGGGGGGGGGGGGGGGGGGGGGGGGGGGGGGGGGGGGGGGGGGGGGGGGGGGGGGGGGGGGGGGGGGGGGGGGGGGGGGGGGGGGGGGGGGGGGGGGGGGGGGGGGGGGGGGGGGGGGGGGGGGGGGGGGGGGGGGGGGGGGGGGGGGGGGGGGGGGGGGGGGGGGGGGGGGGGGGGGGGGGGGGGGGGGGGGGGGGGGGGGGGGGGGGGGGGGGGGGGGGGGGGGGGGGGGGGGGGGGGGGGGGGGGGGGGGGGGGGGGGGGGGGGGGGGGGGGGGGGGGGGGGGGGGGGGGGGGGGGGGGGGGGGGGGGGGGGGGGGGGGGGGGGGGGGGGGGGGGGGGGGGGGGGGGGGGGGGGGGGGGGGGGGGGGGGGGGGGGGGGGGGGGGGGGGGGGGGGGGGGGGGGGGGGGGGGGGGGGGGGGGGGGGGGGGGGGGGGGGGGGGGGGGGGGGGGGGGGGGGGGGGGGGGGGGGGGGGGGGGGGGGGGGGGGGGGGGGGGGGGGGGGGGGGGGGGGGGGGGGGGGGGGGGGGGGGGGGGGGGGGGGGGGGGGGGGGGGGGGGGGGGGGGGGGGGGGGGGGGGGGGGGGGGGGGGGGGGGGGGGGGGGGGGGGGGGGGGGGGGGGGGGGGGGGGGGGGGGGGGGGGGGGGGGGGGGGGGGGGGGGGGGGGGGGGGGGGGGGGGGGGGGGGGGGGGGGGGGGGGGGGGGGGGGGGGGGGGGGGGGGGGGGGGGGGGGGGGGGGGGGGGGGGGGGGGGGGGGGGGGGGGGGGGGGGGGGGGGGGGGGGGGGGGGGGGGGGGGGGGGGGGGGGGGGGGGGGGGGGGGGGGGGGGGGGGGGGGGGGGGGGGGGGGGGGGGGGGGGGGGGGGGGGGGGGGGGGGGGGGGGGGGGGGGGGGGGGGGGGGGGGGGGGGGGGGGGGGGGGGGGGGGGGGGGGGGGGGGGGGGGGGGGGGGGGGGGGGGGGGGGGGGGGGGGGGGGGGGGGGGGGGGGGGGGGGGGGGGGGGGGGGGGGGGGGGGGGGGGGGGGGGGGGGGGGGGGGGGGGGGGGGGGGGGGGGGGGGGGGGGGGGGGGGGGGGGGGGGGGGGGGGGGGGGGGGGGGGGGGGGGGGGGGGGGGGGGGGGGGGGGGGGGGGGGGGGGGGGGGGGGGGGGGGGGGGGGGGGGGGGGGGGGGGGGGGGGGGGGGGGGGGGGGGGGGGGGGGGGGGGGGGGGGGGGGGGGGGGGGGGGGGGGGGGGGGGGGGGGGGGGGGGGGGGGGGGGGGGGGGGGGGGGGGGGGGGGGGGGGGGGGGGGGGGGGGGGGGGGGGGGGGGGGGGGGGGGGGGGGGGGGGGGGGGGGGGGGGGGGGGGGGGGGGGGGGGGGGGGGGGGGGGGGGGGGGGGGGGGGGGGGGGGGGGGGGGGGGGGGGGGGGGGGGGGGGGGGGGGGGGGGGGGGGGGGGGGGGGGGGGGGGGGGGGGGGGGGGGGGGGGGGGGGGGGGGGGGGGGGGGGGGGGGGGGGGGGGGGGGGGGGGGGGGGGGGGGGGGGGGGGGGGGGGGGGGGGGGGGGGGGGGGGGGGGGGGGGGGGGGGGGGGGGGGGGGGGGGGGGGGGGGGGGGGGGGGGGGGGGGGGGGGGGGGGGGGGGGGGGGGGGGGGGGGGGGGGGGGGGGGGGGGGGGGGGGGGGGGGGGGGGGGGGGGGGGGGGGGGGGGGGGGGGGGGGGGGGGGGGGGGGGGGGGGGGGGGGGGGGGGGGGGGGGGGGGGGGGGGGGGGGGGGGGGGGGGGGGGGGGGGGGGGGGGGGGGGGGGGGGGGGGGGGGGGGGGGGGGGGGGGGGGGGGGGGGGGGGGGGGGGGGGGGGGGGGGGGGGGGGGGGGGGGGGGGGGGGGGGGGGGGGGGGGGGGGGGGGGGGGGGGGGGGGGGGGGGGGGGGGGGGGGGGGGGGGGGGGGGGGGGGGGGGGGGGGGGGGGGGGGGGGGGGGGGGGGGGGGGGGGGGGGGGGGGGGGGGGGGGGGGGGGGGGGGGGGGGGGGGGGGGGGGGGGGGGGGGGGGGGGGGGGGGGGGGGGGGGGGGGGGGGGGGGGGGGGGGGGGGGGGGGGGGGGGGGGGGGGGGGGGGGGGGGGGGGGGGGGGGGGGGGGGGGGGGGGGGGGGGGGGGGGGGGGGGGGGGGGGGGGGGGGGGGGGGGGGGGGGGGGGGGGGGGGGGGGGGGGGGGGGGGGGGGGGGGGGGGGGGGGGGGGGGGGGGGGGGGGGGGGGGGGGGGGGGGGGGGGGGGGGGGGGGGGGGGGGGGGGGGGGGGGGGGGGGGGGGGGGGGGGGGGGGGGGGGGGGGGGGGGGGGGGGGGGGGGGGGGGGGGGGGGGGGGGGGGGGGGGGGGGGGGGGGGGGGGGGGGGGGGGGGGGGGGGGGGGGGGGGGGGGGGGGGGGGGGGGGGGGGGGGGGGGGGGGGGGGGGGGGGGGGGGGGGGGGGGGGGGGGGGGGGGGGGGGGGGGGGGGGGGGGGGGGGGGGGGGGGGGGGGGGGGGGGGGGGGGGGGGGGGGGGGGGGGGGGGGGGGGGGGGGGGGGGGGGGGGGGGGGGGGGGGGGGGGGGGGGGGGGGGGGGGGGGGGGGGGGGGGGGGGGGGGGGGGGGGGGGGGGGGGGGGGGGGGGGGGGGGGGGGGGGGGGGGGGGGGGGGGGGGGGGGGGGGGGGGGGGGGGGGGGGGGGGGGGGGGGGGGGGGGGGGGGGGGGGGGGGGGGGGGGGGGGGGGGGGGGGGGGGGGGGGGGGGGGGGGGGGGGGGGGGGGGGGGGGGGGGGGGGGGGGGGGGGGGGGGGGGGGGGGGGGGGGGGGGGGGGGGGGGGGGGGGGGGGGGGGGGGGGGGGGGGGGGGGGGGGGGGGGGGGGGGGGGGGGGGGGGGGGGGGGGGGGGGGGGGGGGGGGGGGGGGGGTCATCATTGTGTGACTCCTCAAGAGTCAAACGATGCACACGCTCTTCCTCAAGAGCATTAGAGAGATCCGATATCTCATCGGCATAGTCATGACTATGACCTTCCATCTTAGAGATGGTTTCTTCATGAGCCTCGATCATGTCATTGGCTTCACCAAGTTGTTCCAAGAGAGCAACGAAGTGCTTCTTGGATTTGCCCTTGAGCTTACTCATAAAAGACTCAAATTCATTTACTTCCTCATTAGACCCCTCACTTTCATCAATGCAATCCATCAAGGAGGGATTAGTAATGATGGTGGTTTTGTTATTGGGGGTTACCTTGTTGGTGGCTTTAGCCATGAGGCACTTGGCAGTGATGTTATCGTTGGGTGAGTCGAAGAGTGACACCTGTGGAGGTGTGGCAATGGCAACGGAGGCCATGGCCATGGCTTCACTATCTTCATCATCATCATCATCCTCATGGTATTCTTCTTGAGCCACCAACCCTTTAGTTTGAGTCTTCTTGGTGAAGTTGTTCTTGTTGGGGAAGAACTTGGCTTTGTCTTTTCGGATGAGCGTGCCACCATTGTCTTCCCTCTTTTCGTAAGGACACTCCGCAACAAAATGGCTCACATTGCCACAATTGTAGCATGTTCTCACACGTTGCTTTCCCTTGAAGCCACTTGAGTTGTTCTTGTTGAAGTTGGGCCTTGTGTTCTTCTTGCTCCAAAATTGCCTTGAATCAAGAGCCATGTGCTCATGGTAGTCATACTTAGTATCTTCGGGGTTGCTCTCCTCTTCTTCCTCTTCATCCTCTTCCTCCACAATAACCTTGGCCATGAAGGCAAGGTTGGGCTTCTTTGCTCTTTGAGAACACAACACCGCATTGTCGGCGGTCTTGTCCAAGATCCTCATTGCCACAAACTTATCCAACACTTCACTTGAGGACAAGGTGCGGAAGTCCGGCCTTTGACATATGATGGAGGACATGGCCTTGTGGTAGGGCATATGGCCTTGAGAAACTTGCGCTTGATCCAATTGTCATCCGTATCCTTGCTCCCATGATCTCGGAGTGAGACCGCGAGAGTGGTTAATCACCGGTAGAGCTCACGAGGTTCTTCATCTTCATTCATTGCAAAATCATCGGCTTCATCTTGCACCACTTCATAGTTGGAGCATTGAATGATTGTGCTTCCCTTGTAGAGGGAAACAACATGGTGCCATGCTTCCCTGGCCACGGTGAAGGGTCGGAGGTGCACAATGTCTTGGGGTGGAATTGAATCTTGGATGATGAAGAGAGCATTCTCATTGAATTGATTATCCACGGCTTCTCTAGGGGTGAAGTTGCTTCGATCATGCGGATAGAAACCTTCCTCAATGATTCTCCAAAGGTTAGTATTAACATGGTTTAAGTGACGTTTAAAGCGATAAACCCAATAATCAAAATCCTCATTCTTCACAATCTTGGGGGGAGAACCCGCATGATTTAAATGCGTGGAGGGAATTGGTCCTCCATAAGTGAGAGGAGGTTCAACATGAGGCCATTACCACTTTTACCACTAGGCAAAGGGACCTTTTCACTAGAAGCTTCCCCCTTATCGGAGTTGGCATCCGCCACCTTGTTAGTGGGAGCAACCACTTCCAAGGGTGCGGTGGATAATTTAAGACCATCAAGGAATTCTTTGAACATGCCTTTGACCTCGGTGGTCATGGAGGTTTTGAATGTGTCCAAAGCCACATTGAATTCCTCACGTGAGACCGGGGATGCCCCATCGGCCGTAGACGAGGACGGAATCACACCGGGTTGCTCCTCCTCACCGTCTACGGTGTCAACCATACTCTTCGAATGGCAAAGTCCTTAATAAAGAGACGAGGCTCTGATACCAATTGAAAGGATCGATATAGTTGACTAGAGGGGGGTGAATAGGCAACTAACAATTTTTAGCTTTTCTTTACCAATTTAAACTTTGCATCAAAGTAGGTTGTCTAGATGTGCAACTAGGTGAGCAACCTATATGATGCAACAACAACAAGCACACAAGCAAGAAAGAGATGCAACATAATATAAGATTGCAAAAGTAAAGGTACGAGATAACCAAGAGTGGAGTCGATGAAGACGAGGATGTGTTACCGAAGTTCCTTCCCTTTGAGGGGAAGTACGTCTCTGTTGGAGCGGTGTGGAGGCACAATGCTCCCCAAGAAGCCACTAGGGACACCATATTCTCCTCACGCCCTCACACAATGCGAGATGCTGTGATTCCACTATTGGTGCCCTTGGAGGCGGCGACCGAACCTTTACAAACAAGGTTGGGGCAATCTCCACAACTTAATTGGAGGCTCCCAACAACACCATGAAGCTTCACCACAATGGAATATGGCTCTGCGGTGACCTCAACCGTCTAGGGTGCTCAAAAACCCAATAGTAACAAGATCCGCAAGGGATTAGTGGGGGCAATCAAATTTCGCATGACATGCAGTGTTGATGGCTTCGGCCCAAAAGTTGCAAGGAGACTTGAACTCCGCCATCATGGTCCTTGCCGCATCCATCAATGCCCGGTTCTTCCTCTCTGCGACACCATTTTGTTGAGGGGTGTAAGGTGCAGAGTATTGATGCTTGATCCCCTCATCACTAAGAAACTCATCCAATGTGTAGTTCTTGAACTCAGTGTTGTTGTCACTATTTATTGTCAAGATCTTTGCATCGCGTTGACGTTGAGCTTCATTTGCAAAGTCGATGACGGTTTGTTGGGTCTCACTCTTCCTCTTGAAGAAATATACCCAAGTATATCTTGAATAATCATCCACAATCACTAAGCAATACTTTCTACCCCCAAGAATATCAAAGGATGGAGGCCCAAAGAAATCCATGTGAAGGAGCTCCAAGGGTCTCTTCGAGTAGATGATAGTAGTGGGAGGGTGAGTCTTCTCATGAAGCTTTCCTTCGATACAAGCACTGCAAACACGATATTTAGCAAAACTAACATTTGTTAGTCCACGAACATGGTCCCCCTTGAGAAGACTTTGCA
Organism: Thinopyrum obtusiflorum; assembly: GCA_036873465.1. NCBI lineage: Eukaryota > Viridiplantae > Streptophyta > Magnoliopsida > Poales > Poaceae > Thinopyrum > Thinopyrum obtusiflorum. The sequence goes on from JAAAWM010011642.1 coordinate 18,648, forward strand.
AAGATCTCATATTGACGTGGGCTAAACGGTGATGCCAAAGCCACCCCACATCAACTTTAGCCATTAGGCATGTCGCGGTCTTAGTGGGTCGCTCCGAAAAGTTAATCACATAAAGACCGTTCTCGACATGCCCAACAAAGGCTACTTTAAGATTCTTGATCCACAAGAGGGCCACGGTATCAATATCAAAGAATGTGGCAAAGCCCATGAGTGCAAGTTGACGAATGGAAAGTAGTTTGTATGCAAGGGACTCAACAAGCATGACTTTCTCGATCGTGAGATCATGAGAAATGACAACCTTGCTAAGACCCAATACCTTAGAAGATGAGGCATCACCCCACTTGATGTTGGTGGGCATAGATGGGATCTTGTGCACGTCCACCACCAAGTCCTTGCTTCCGATCATATGATTTGTGGCTCCGCTATCGAGCAACCATGATCCCCCACCGGAAGCAAACACCTACAAGAGATCAATGCTTGGTTTTAGGTACCCATTTTGTAATGGGTCCTTTGATGTTAGTAACAAGGGTCTTAGTAACCCAAATGGACCATTCAATGTACTCATAAGAAGAACCAACAAATTTAGCATAAACATGACCATCACTAGCACGTCACAGCACATAAGAAGGGTTAAAGTCACCGGCTTTGTTGGAAGGGGTGGCATTGCCCTTTTTGACATTACCACCCTTAACATTGTTCTTCTTCTCCTTTGGAGCACCCTCTCCCTCCTTCACAAAAGTTTGCTTGAGAGGGGGAGGTCGTTTGGTCTTGTCGTTCTTCTTCTTTTTCTTGGAATTGGGTGCAAACCCAACTCCCTCTTTTGCCACAACTTCCTTTTGATTTCTCAAAAGGTCATTGAGGTTCTTCTCACCTTGTATGCACGTCACAAGGCCTTTCTCAAGTTGCTCCTTCAACTTGGCATTCTTCTCCACAAGATGCACATGCTCACAACACGGTTAGTAGCATTTGCATGATCAATTAATACAATATGAGTAAAGGTGGCTTTCTCCTTGGTTAGCTTCACTTGGAGTTGATGGGGGGGGGGGGGGGGGGGGGGGGGGGGGGGGGGGGGGGGGGGGGGGGGGGGGGGGGGGGGGGGGGGGGGGGGGGGGGGGGGGGGGGGGGGGGGGGGGGGGGGGGGGGGGGGGGGGGGGGGGGGGGGGGGGGGGGGGGGGGGGGGGGGGGGGGGGGGGGGGGGGGGGGGGGGGGGGGGGGGGGGGGGGGGGGGGGGGGGGGGGGGGGGGGGGGGGGGGGGGGGGGGGGGGGGGGGGGGGGGGGGGGGGGGGGGGGGGGGGGGGGGGGGGGGGGGGGGGGGGGGGGGGGGGGGGGGGGGGGGGGGGGGGGGGGGGGGGGGGGGGGGGGGGGGGGGGGGGGGGGGGGGGGGGGGGGGGGGGGGGGGGGGGGGGGGGGGGGGGGGGGGGGGGGGGGGGGGGGGGGGGGGGGGGGGGGGGGGGGGGGGGGGGGGGGGGGGGGGGGGGGGGGGGGGGGGGGGGGGGGGGGGGGGGGGGGGGGGGGGGGGGGGGGGGGGGGGGGGGGGGGGGGGGGGGGGGGGGGGGGGGGGGGGGGGGGGGGGGGGGGGGGGGGGGGGGGGGGGGGGGGGGGGGGGGGGGGGGGGGGGGGGGGGGGGGGGGGGGGGGGGGGGGGGGGGGGGGGGGGGGGGGGGGGGGGGGGGGGGGGGGGGGGGGGGGGGGGGGGGGGGGGGGGGGGGGGGGGGGGGGGGGGGGGGGGGGGGGGGGGGGGGGGGGGGGGGGGGGGGGGGGGGGGGGGGGGGGGGGGGGGGGGGGGGGGGGGGGGGGGGGGGGGGGGGGGGGGGGGGGGGGGGGGGGGGGGGGGGGGGGGGGGGGGGGGGGGGGGGGGGGGGGGGGGGGGGGGGGGGACACATCGGTATGTATGATTTCCAACAAGTTGGTTGCTCGCTCCATTGTTCCAGAGAACGGAGTCTTGGTCATTTTACCTAAGAGGCATGGTTCGCACGTGTCAAACGATTCATAATCAAGAGACTCTAAAAGTCCATCGGCATGGAGCTTCTTCATGCGCTTGACACCAATGTGACCAAGGCGGCAGTGCCACAAGTATGTGGGACTATCGTTATCAACTTTAAATCTTTTGGCATCTACACTATGAACATGTGTAATATTACGCTCGAGATTCATTAAGAATAAACCATTGACCATCGGAGCATGACCATAAAACATATCTCTCATATAAATCGAACAACCATTATTCCCAGACTTAAATGAGTAGCCATCTCGTATTAAACGAGATCCAGATACAATGTTCATGCTCAAACTTGGCACTAAATAACAATTATTAAGGTTCAAAACTAATCCCGTAGGTAAATGTAGAGGCAGCGTGCCGACGGCGATCACATCGACTCTGGAACCATTCCCGACGCGCATCGTCACCTCGTCCTTCGCCAGTCCCCGTTTATTCCGCAGCTCCTGCTGTGAGTTACAAGTATGAGCAACGGCACCGGTATCAAATACCCAGGAGTTACTACGAGTACTGGTAAGGTACACATCAATCACATGTATATCAAATATATCTTTGGTGTTGCCGGCCTTCTTATCCGCTAAGTATTTGGGGCAGTTCCGCTTCGGGGGGGGGGGGGGGGGGGGGGGGGGGGGGGGGGGGGGGGGGGGGGGGGGGGGGGGGGGGGGGGGGGGGGGGGGGGGGGGGGGGGGGGGGGGGGGGGGGGGGGGGGGGGGGGGGGGGGGGGGGGGGGGGGGGGGGGGGGGGGGGGGGGGGGGGGGGGGGGGGGGGGGGGGGGGGGGGGGGGGGGGGGGGGGGGGGGGGGGGGGGGGGGGGGGGGGGGGGGGGGGGGGGGGGGGGGGGGGGGGGGGGGGGGGGGGGGGGGGGGGGGGGGGGGGGGGGGGGGGGGGGGGGGGGGGGGGGGGGGGGGGGGGGGGGGGGGGGGGGGGGGGGGGGGGGGGGGGGGGGGGGGGGGGGGGGGGGGGGGGGGGGGGGGGGGGGGGGGGGGGGGGGGGGGGGGGGGGGGGGGGGGGGGGGGGGGGGGGGGGGGGGGGGGGGGGGGGGGGGGGGGGGGGGGGGGGGGGGGGGGGGGGGGGGGGGGGGGGGGGGGGGGGGGGGGGGGGGGGGGGGGGGGGGGGGGGGGGGGGGGGGGGGGGGGGGGGGGGGGGGGGGGGGGGGGGGGGGGGGGGGGGGGGGGGGGGGGGGGGGGGGGGGGGGGGGGGGGGGGGGGGGGGGGGGGGGGGGGGGGGGGGGGGGGGGGGGGGGGGGGGGGGGGGGGGGGGGGGGGGGGGGGGGGGGGGGGGGGGGGGGGGGGGGGGGGGGGGGGGGGGGGGGGGGGGGGGGGGGGGGGGGGGGGGGGGGGGGGGGGGGGGGGGGGGGGGGGGGGGGGGGGGGGGGGGGGGGGGGGGGGGGGGGGGGGGGGGGGGGGGGGGGGGGGGGGGGGGGGGGGGGGGGGGGGGGGGGGGGGGGGGGGGGGGGGGGGGGGGGGGGGGGGGGGGGGGGGGGGGGGGGGGGGGGGGGGGGGGGGGGGGGGGGGGGGGGGGGGGGGGGGGGGGGGGGGGGGGGGGGGGGGGGGGGGGGGGGGGGGGGGGGGGGGGGGGGGGGGGGGGGGGGGGGGGGGGGGGGGGGGGGGGGGGGGGGGGGGGGGGGGGGGGGGGGGGGGGGGGGGGGGGGGGGGGGGGGGGGGGGGGGGGGGGGGGGGGGGGGGGGGGGGGGGGGGGGGGGGGGGGGGGGGGGGGGGGGGGGGGGGGGGGGGGGGGGGGGGGGGGGGGGGGGGGGGGGGGGGGGGGGGGGGGGGGGGGGGGGGGGGGGGGGGGGGGGGGGGGGGGGGGGGGGGGGGGGGGGGGGGGGGGGGGGGGGGGGGGGGGGGGGGGGGGGGGGGGGGGGGGGGGGGGGGGGGGGGGGGGGGGGGGGGGGGGGGGGGGGGGGGGGGGGGGGGGGGGGGGGGGGGGGGGGGGGGGGGGGGGGGGGGGGGGGGGGGGGGGGGGGGGGGGGGGGGGGGGGGGGGGGGGGGGGGGGGGGGGGGGGGGGGGGGGGGGGGGGGGGGGGGGGGGGGGGGGGGGGGGGGGGGGGGGGGGGGGGGGGGGGGGGGGGGGGGGGGGGGGGGGGGGGGGGGGGGGGGGGGGGGGGGGGGGGGGGGGGGGGGGGGGGGGGGGGGGGGGGGGGGGGGGGGGGGGGGGGGGGGGGGGGGGGGGGGGGGGGGGGGGGGGGGGGGGGGGGGGGGGGGGGGGGGGGGGGGGGGGGGGGGGGGGGGGGGGGGGGGGGGGGGGGGGGGGGGGGGGGGGGGGGGGGGGGGGGGGGGGGGGGGGGGGGGGGGGGGGGGGGGGGGGGGGGGGGGGGGGGGGGGGGGGGGGGGGGGGGGGGGGGGGGGGGGGGGGGGGGGGGGGGGGGGGGGGGGGGGGGGGGGGGGGGGGGGGGGGGGGGGGGGGGGGGGGGGGGGGGGGGGGGGGGGGGGGGGGGGGGGGGGGGGGGGGGGGGGGGGGGGGGGGGGGGGGGGGGGGGGGGGGGGGGGGGGGGGGGGGGGGGGGGGGGGGGGGGGGGGGGGGGGGGGGGGGGGGGGGGGGGGGGGGGGGGGGGGGGGGGGGGGGGGGGGGGGGGGGGGGGGGGGGGGGGGGGGGGGGGGGGGGGGGGGGGGGGGGGGGGGGGGGGGGGGGGGGGGGGGGGGGGGGGGGGGGGGGGGGGGGGGGGGGGGGGGGGGGGGGGGGGGGGGGGGGGGGGGGGGGGGGGGGGGGGGGGGGGGGGGGGGGGGGGGGGGGGGGGGGGGGGGGGGGGGGGGGGGGGGGGGGGGGGGGGGGGGGGGGGGGGGGGGGGGGGGGGGGGGGGGGGGGGGGGGGGGGGGGGGGGGGGGGGGGGGGGGCTCCATCCGTGAAAACGTTCAAGATGGAGACATAGAGATTTGCAAAGTGCACACGAATCTGAATGTCGCAGATCCGCTGACTAAACCTCTCTCGCGCTCTTACCGATTTACCGCTATCATTTTGGGGATACGCTCTAGAGACAGCTACATTCACTTTAAATAGGGCACCGTCTAAATCCGTTGAGACGACACCGTATGAATTATGGTTTGGAAAGAAACCTAAGCTGTCGTTTCTAAAAGTTTGGGGATGCGATGCTTATGTCAAGAAACTTCAACCTGAAAAGCTCGAACCCAAGTCGGAAAAATGCGTATTCATAGGATACCCTAAGGAAACTGTCGGGTATACCTTCTACTTAAGATCCGAAGGCAAGATCTTTGTTGCCAAAAACGGATGCTTTCTGGAAAAAGAGTTTCTCTCGAAAGAAGTAAGTGGGAGGAAAGTAGAACTCGATGAAGTACTACCTCTTGAGCGGGAAAGTGGTGCAGCGCAGGAAACCGTTCCTGTGATGCCCACACCAACTGAAGAGGAAAACAATGATGATGATCAAGGTACTTCGGATCAAGTTACTGCTGAACTTCATAGGTCTACAAGGACACGTTCCGCACCAGAGTGGTACGGCAACCCTGTCCTGGAAATCATGTTGTTAGACAACAATGAACCTTCGAACTATGAAGAAGCGATGGCGGGCCCGGATTCCAACAAATGGCTTGAAGCCATGAAATCCGAGATAGAATCCATGTATGAAAACAAAGTATGGACTTTGACAGACTTGCCCGATGATCGGCGAGCGATAGAAAACAAATGGATCTTTAAGAAGAAGACGGACGCGGATGGTAATGTTACAATCTATAAGGCTCGACTTGTCGCTAAGGGTTATCGACAAGTTCAAGGGATTGACTACGACGAGACTTTCTCTCCCGTAGCGAAGCTGAAGTCCGTCCGAATCATGTTAGCAATTGCCGCATACTATGATTATGAGATATGGCAAATGGATGTCAAAACGACATTCCTTAACGGGCATCTTAAGGAAGAACTGTATATGATGCAGCCGGAAGGTTTTGTCGATCCTCAGAACGCTAACAAAGTATGCAAGCTCCAACGATCCATTTATGGACTGGTGCAAGCATCTCGGAGTTGGAACATTCGCTTTGATGAGATGATCAAAGCGTTTGGGTTTATGCAGACTTATGGAGAAGCCTGCGTTTACAAGAAAGTGAGTGGGAGCTCTGTAGCATTTCTCATATTATATGTAGATGACATACTCTTGATGGGAAATAATATAGAATTTCTGGACAGCATTAAGGCCTACTTGAATAAGTGTTTTTCAATGAAGGACCTTGGAGAAGCTGCTTACATATTAGGCATCAAGATCTATAGAGATAGATCGAGACGCCTCATAGGTCTTTCACAAAGCACATACCTTGATAAGATTTTGAAGAGGTTCAAAATGGATCAGTCCAAGAAGGGGTTCTTGCCTATATTACAAGGTGTGAGATTGAGCTCGGCTCAGTCACCGACCACGGCAAAAGATAAAGAAGAGATGAGTGTCATCCCCTATGCTTCAGCCATAGGATCTATAATGTATGCCATGCTGTGTACCAGACCCGATGTAAACCTTGCCGTAAGTTTGGTGGGGGGGGGGGGGGGGGGGGGGGGGGGGGGGGGGGGGGGGGGGGGGGACCGGGACCACCGGAAGGGTCCCGGGGGTCCACCGGGTGGGGCCACCTATCCCAGAGGGCCACATGGTCTGAAGTGGGAAGGGAACCAGCCCCTAGTGGGCTGGGGCGCCCCCACTTGGGCCTCCCCCTGCGCCTAGGGTTGGAAACCCTAGGGGTGGGGGGCACCCCACTTGGCTTGGGGGGGAAGCCACCCCCCTTGGCCGCCGCCCCCCCTTGGAGATTGCATCTCCCAGGGCCGGCGCCCCCCCCAGGGGCCCTATATATAGTGGGGGGAGGGAGGGCAGCCGTACCACAGCCCCTGGCGCCTCCCTCTCCCTCCCGTGACACCTCTCCCTCTCGCTATGCCTGGCGAAACCCTGCCGAGATCCCCGCTACTTCCACCACCACGCCGTCGTGCTGCTAGATCTCCATCAACCTCTCCTTCCCCCTTGCTGGATCAAGAAGGAGGAGACGTCTTCCCCAACTGTACGTGTGTTGAACGCGGAGGTGCCGTCCGTTCGGCGCTCGGTCATCGGTGATTTGGATCACGACGAGTACGACTCCATCAACCCCGTTCACTTGAACGCTTCCGCTCGCGATCTACAAGGGTATGTAGATGCACTCCTTCCTTCTCGTTGCTAGTAAACTCCATAGATGGATCTTGGTGATGCGTAGAAAATTTTAAATTTCTGCTACGATCCCCAACAGTGGCATCATGAGCTAGGCCTATGCGTACTTTCTATGCACGAGTAGAACACGAACTTGTCCCTAGTAAGCCTCTAGTTGACTAGCTCGTTGATCAACAGATAGTCATGGTTTCCTGACTATGGACATTGGATGTCATTGGTAACGGGATCACATCATTAGGAGAATGATGTGATGGACAAGACCCAATCCTAAGCATAGCACAAAGATCGTGTAGTTCGTTTGCTAGAGCTTTTCCAATGTCAAGTATCATTTCCTTAGACCATGAGATCGTGTAATTCCCGGATGCCGTAGGAGTGCTTTGGGTGTACCAAACGTCACAACGTAACTGGGTGACTATAAAGGTACACTACAGGTATCTTTGAAAGTGTCTGTTGGGTTGACACAGATCGAGACTGGGATTTGTCACTCCGTATGACGGAGAGGTATCTCTGGGCCCACTCGGTAATGCATCATCATAATGAGCTCAAAGTGACCAAGTGGTTGGTCACGGGATCATGCATTACGGTACGAGTAAAGTGACTTGCCGGTAACGAGACTGAACGAGGTATTGGGATACCGACGATCGAATCTCGGGCAAGTAACGTACCGATTGACAAAGGGAATTGTATACGGGATTGATTGAATCCTCGACATCGTGGTTCATCCGATGAGATCATCGAGGAACATGTGGGAGCCAACATGGGTATACAGATCCCGCTGTTGGTTATTGACCGGAGAGTCGTCTCGGTCATGTCTGCATGGGGGGGGGGGGGGGGGGGGGGGGGGGGGGGGGGGGGGGGGGGGGGGGGGGGGGGGGGGGGGGGGGGGGGGGGGGGGGGGGGGGGGGGGGGGGGGGGGGGGGGGGGGGGGGGGGGGGGGGGGGGGGGGGGGGGGGGGGGGGGGGGGGGGGGGGGGGGGGGGGGGGGGGGGGGGGGGGGGGGGGGGGGGGGGGGGGGGGGGGGGGGGGGGGGGGGGGGGGGGGGGGGGGGGGGGGGGGGGGGGGGGGGGGGGGGGGGGGGGGGGGGGGGGGGGGGGGGGGGGGGGGGGGGGGGGGGGGGGGGGGGGGGGGGGGGGGGGGGGGGGGGGGGGGGGGGGGGGGGGGGGGGGGGGGGGGGGGGGGGGGGGGGGGGGGGGGGGGGGGGGGGGGGGGGGGGGGGGGGGGGGGGGGGGGGGGGGGGGGGGGGGGGGGGGGGGGGGGGGGGGGGGGGGGGGGGGGGGGGGGGGGGGGGGGGGGGGGGGGGGGGGGGGGGGGGGGGGGGGGGGGGGGGGGGGGGACATTCTCCTCGAGAATGACTTGATCAGTAGCTGGGGGTGTGGCAACTCTTTCACCAGAAGCCACAAGCACCCATGGCGTCGACGGACGCGAGCGGTAGTCAGCTATGCTGGATCCTCCAAGACGCCTGCCTACCGCCCCACACCGCACAGCGTTTCCACACGGTGCTGGCAACCGCCAGCGTCATAGTCCTCGTCGACGCCGACTTCGCCTCTCGCATGTGCCAGATGATGGTCGACTCCATCCGCAAGTTCACCGCCGTCAATAAGCGCGCAAACGGCCTTGCCGTACTGCTCCAGCCCGCGCGCCCAGGCTCCTCGTTGCCTGCCACCCTCATCAGCCTCCAAGGTGACGAACTCTTTGAAGCATTGGTGGCCCTGCAGCTGCCAGAGGTCGTGACAAAGAATGTGCACCTCGAGGCCGCGCTCGCCGCGCAGCGCCTCGCCATGCAAAAAGCCGTCGACCTGCACATCCACGTCCACGAGGAAATCGTCTACATAGGCCACTACAAGGCCAGCGAGGACAAAAAGACATTGGCCTTCTTCCAGCGGCTGGAATCTTTGGACGTCATTGTTCAGAAGCACGTCGACCTGGCCACGAAAGCCGCTGCTACTTAGCCGTCGTTCGGTGGGCTGGCGCCCTTAGTCGAGGAGATGGATGTCATTGATGGATGCATCTTTCTTCTTGCCTCCTGTAACCAGCACTGTATCGCCTTGTGGCCTTAATGTTTTATTAGTGTATGGCATTTTTATTCCAGTCGTAAATGACATGTGTGATCCCTTGCTCTTATTTGGTGTTAATTATATGTAGTGAAAGTGCTAGCTATCGACTAGAGGGGGGGTGAATAGGCGATTTTTATGAAAGTCTTCAAAACACGAGGGCTTTGAAGACAAACAGTAGAAATGAACCTATTGATATGCAGCAGAAGGTAGACTACACTAGACCAGCCATAGTCAAGTAAGCAATGAAGTGAGAGCACGAAGACTATCAGTAGCTAGGTAGTATGGATCAGGATGGAAGATAGTATGAAGCCAAACAACAAACAGTCATCACACAGTGAAGACAATTAGATCATGCAAGCAGGCAAAGACTTCACGAAGACAAACTGTAAGTAAAGAGAAGGGAAGGATAGAACCAGTTGCTTGGTGAGGACAAGGATTTGGTAGACCAGTTCCAGTTGCTGTGACAACTGTACGTCTGGTTAGGGAGGCTGAGATTTAACTCAGAAGACCGCATCTTCACCTTATTCCCCTTGAGCTAAGAACACTTAGTCCTCACCCAATCACTCTGGTAAGTCTTCAAGGTAGACTTCCAAACCTTCATAGACTTTGTTCACTGGCAATCCACAATGGCTCTTGGATGCTCAGAACGCGACGCCTAACCGGCTGGAGGATTCACAGTCCTCAAGTGTAACAAGTCTTCAGATCACGCGGACAGAAAGACTACAGTGATGCCTAACACTCTTTGGCTCTGGGTGTTTTGGGCTTTGTCCTCACAAGGATCTCTCTCTCAAATGCTTCGGAGGTTGGTTGCTCTCAAACGACAAAAGCCATGCATTAACTCTGAGCAGCCACCAATTTATGGTGTAGGGGGTGGGCTATTTATAGCCAGGAGGCAACCCGACCTGATTTGTCCGAAATGACCCTGGGAAACTAAGGAACTGACACGTGTCCAACGGTCAGATTTCAAACACACGCGGCAGCTTGACTTGGGCTACAAGTAAAGCTGATTCATCCAGCTCTGGATAAGATTTGCTCTCATTGTCTTCGCTCAAAGACATAGGATTTGATTGAGCATCACATCAGTCACTCTGACTTTGTTCACTTGGACCCCACTTAACAGTACGGTGGTTCCTATGACTCAACAAAGAAGAAAAGAAAACTACGAAACAACTATGTTTTCGCACTCCATAGTCTTCATGTGAGTGTCTTCTCATGTCATAATCTTTACTGGGAATATCTTCACAGACCACCATTGTCTTCAATGTCTTCACACAATTTTAGGGGTCATATCTGATAGGTAAACCGAATCAATACGGGACTACTACCTGTGTTATCCTGCAATTCTCACAAACACATTAGTCCCTCAACCAAGTTTGTCGTCAATACTCCAAAACCAACTAGGGGTGGCACTAGATGCACTTACAATCTCCCCCTTTTTGGTGATTGATGACAAACTGGTTGAAGTTTTCAATGGGGATAAAAGTTTGTGAAAGTTTAAGGATTAAGGCATTATCTTTATAAGTAGCAAAAGGCTCCCCCTGAAGATGTGCATATAAGTAGTTTGCTTTTGAATGCAAATGCACATGGCAGGTTTTACTTTGTGGAGATCATCTTCAACTTATGAAGACAATTCATCATGCATATAAAGAGATAACAAAGATAATGACATGCATAATGAAAAATGGACGTCTGAGGAATGGCTTCATGCAGAATTTATCATCGCATCACAAGGTAGCAGAAAAAGTAGCAGACGACCATTGAGTTTAAGTGTTACAACTCAAAGAACCAAATTGTTTCAAAAGACGAGAGTTGTAAAGACTTAGCAAAAAGAATTGCAACCACCCATAAGGACTCGCTTGAAGACTATCAACTCATATGCTTCTCCCCCTTTTGTCAGTAATGACCAAAAAGGTTTGAAGACATAGAGTATCTACTCGTTCCCAGTTGGAGTAGATGATGGAGCAGGGTCGATATTGGAGTTTCGTGGTGCAAACGGTCCTGACGCAGTGTCGAGATGCAGTGCAGCCATGGTCGATGAAGTGGCGTCGTCTTCTTCATCAACGACTCTGGCAACAACTGTTGCAGCCGAAGACGAATGTTTAGAATCTTTAATAGATGACGTGCGACGCCAGCTTGCATTTGGTGGAGGCCTGGAATAACACTTGAAACTCTCTGTGAAGCCATCTTCGCGAAGATCGTCTTCAGGACAGAGCATTGTGAGGCTCTTCCAGGACCGCCTACAGGCTTCATGTGCAACAAACGAGTTCTTGGTGGCCAAGTTGCGAATGCGATTGACATCCACCAAGATACTCTGCATCTGACGCTTTAGCCAGTCATGATGCTTATCCTGCTTGTGATGCAACGCCACAAGAAGCTCTCGGTCATTGAGTACACGAGATCGCTTCCGAGGCCTTTGGGCAATCGTACTTGCAGTGGCTTCAGTGTTAGCACGGCGTGGCACTCTCATGTTTCCAGCCAGAGGATAAGCGGGGGTTGCAGCATTGGGGACAAGAATTCCTTCAATTGGTTGCGAGAAACTTTGATGTTCAGCATTCTGAAGATGTAGGGGCTTCTTGGCAGGCTCGGGGTAGATGGCTTCAATAGACAGATCAACCTCAGGCAGAAAAACAATGTGGTTGTGCGCTGAGGGCTGATTGTCAATTGTGGAATGAAGCTTGATCAGGCGCATCACCCATGGAACATAGAACTTCAGGCCAAACAGATCAATCCCAGAAGCAGCTAGTTGTCTGATGAAAAAATCCTGGGTGTTGAATATGATGCCATTGATGATATAGAATACCTCATGGCACCTTCAAGTTTAGCTTCAGAAGAATGTCCCTTGATCGGCCATAGAGTACGCCTCAGAATGTGGTATACTGTGCATGGCAAGTACTCGAGGTCCTTCACAAAGAACTCATTTGGGTATTCAGCATCCTGAGGCAATGGCTTCATCATACTGAGCATCTGACTCATATTTGGTTCGGGCCTCTAAAAGATACTCTGCAGTTCATCTCTATGACGCTGACAACCAGGTTCATATAACTCACTTGGAGTGGGCAGGGAAGTAAGCTCGATAATGTCTTGAGCTTTGGCTTCGTGATGTACATCACCTGACATCCACTCAAGGATCCATGTCTTCGGATCCCTGTTGTAGCCGTGAATATGAAGTGTGGCATAGAACTGCAGCAAAAGCTCTTCATTCCAGTGTTATTTGCCAGTCACAAAAGGCAGAAGACCAACATCCCTAAAGCAGTCAAGAGCTTCTTCAAGACAGGGCAGCCCAGCTATAGCTTCACAATCCAGACGCATGTATGGAAAGATTCGCTCTTGATTGTACAGAATGCAGGAGTAGTAGCTTCGCTGCTGATGGCTCCAAAATCTATCTGATGAGATCTTAGGCTTCGTGTAAGGATTCTTGGCACTGTCAAAGAAAGTGTTTTGCGCTCTGAAGCTGTGCACGCTGAAAGAACCCGGTGTAGTTGCAGCACCTGGAAGCCTTGGCTTGGGCTTCTGAAGTTGAGGCCTCTGCTCCACATGATAGTCATACTGTGGTCCGGGAGCAGTGGGAGCAACCATAATAGGCCATTTGACTGTGATAAGCTGACCACGATCGAAGGCCTGTTCCATGGTGTGAGGCCGTGGAGGTGGAACGGTGCCATCCGAGATGATAGGCATCACGGTGGCTTCAGTATCCACATTAGCTTCAGGCTCCACATTGTCTTCAGCCATGACTGCGTCATTGGCTTCAGTGGCATTGTTGGTGGCAGCCTTAGTGTTTTCAACCTCCATCTGTTCAAGAACTGGAGGGTCGGGCACAATCACATTCTCCTCGAGAATGACTTGATCAGTAGCTGGGGGTGTGGCAACTCTTTCTTCCTCTCTCTTCTTTGTCTTCATCGGCTGTTGCAGCCGGAATGTCTTCAGCCACTTTGGCTTCAGACTCAGAGGCATTCACAGTAGGGGTGGCTTCAGGAAACACTTGACGTGCGACTGAGCTTTGGTGCACTTCCCCTTCTGGAATGCTCAACATGGCGACATGAGGCCTGGGGCCTTTGCGAAGCCTGCGAAATGCGGGCGACGCCTTCGATGAGGAAGTGGTCTGTACCATGTAGTTGTCATCGTCAAGCACCGGAGTGGTGACTTGAGGTGGTGGTGTTCTTGGTGTCTCATCATGAACTAGGGTGTCTAGCTGTTGGCGCTCGGCCCATGAGTCATCCTGAGCGATTGGCGTCAATGGACAACCAATGCTGATAAGTTCACTGCTTGTTGGAGCAGGCGATGATACTGTTTGGGGCTCAAGCTGAGGAAGGACTACATCATCATCAACATTGTCTTCATGACCAATGTCTTCAGCTGTGATGGGATCAGCAGTTGGAACTTCTTCATTTTCTGGAGCCTCTGTGGAAGCAGGCTCATGGATCACCAGACGACGCTCTTGGTTGGTTGAGGCAGGAAGAGCAACAGAGATGGGTTCAACATTGAGGGGTTCTGAGGCTTCAGCACGCCCTTTCCTTGAAGACTTGGTCTTCAACTTCTTCTTTGATGGAGCACCATCTGAAGTATCTTTGTGCTTGCATTTCCTGGCTTCGGCTTCAGCTGCCCTTGTTTTCTTCAGCTCTGAAGCTGCTGAGGTGACCTTAGGCTTCGAGCCAGTCATACTAGCAGGGAAGACAATGCGAGGTTCTTCCTGCCTTGGTGCTTCGGATTGGGCCGCAGCAGACTTCTTCTTTTGCTTGGCAGCCATCCTGAGATCGATGCCAGGACGCCCAAGAGCCTTTCGCTTCTCAGCTTCATTATGTGCTTGAACACATTTCTGCGCAAAGTACTTCATGCGCTCCCGTGAGCCTTTTGCTTCTTCACGCTTCTTGTGGAATTGTTCCTTAAGATCATGCAGCATCTTCTTGAAGATCTGCACATCAGCCACACTGAGCTTGGCCATATTCTTCTTGAAATGAGCCTTCTCATAGTCAATCTTGTCCTTGAGCTCGGCGATTTTCTGAGCCAAGGCCAACTCATTAGCAATGGCTTCGTGAAACGTGACGCTTATGTCCACAGGCAGCTGAAGATCATCAATATTGATGCTCTGGTCATCAAACCACTCATCGATGAAGTTGTTCAGAATATCAACATCAAAGATGGGCAGATCGTTGAAGATCTCCACCTCTTGCTTGCTCTTGATCAGCATCTCAAGTGCTTCATCACCAAGATCTTCATCACTAGACAGATCAATGGTGTCTTCCTTGTTGCGCAGAATGGCAGCAGGAGTCAGTTCATGCCCAGAAATCTTCTTGGCCTTCTTGGTCTTCTTGGTCCTCTCGGTCTTCTTGGAGACACGAGACAAATCTTCAGACAGCACACTGGGTTCAGGAGGTGCAGTCTTCAACGGCTTCACAGTTGAAGCTTTTGGTGTGGCAGATGGCTTCGAAGCTTTTGATTTCTTTTTCTTCTGCTTCGGTGAAGCTGGCACATCTACGGAGTCTGCGTCATCAGCTGATTGCTCCACTATGGCCCTCTGAGCTGCAACGTGGGAGAGGAGCCCGTCGAAGCTAGTGAAGGGGCCGATGACATTCGGATTGGCATCGCGAGTGCCATCCTGTCTTGGAGCAGATGGACCAGGGTTGAGGTTGAGTCCAAGATCTTTCTTGTTCTTCACAGCTGACTCCTTTGCAAACTGGTAGTTGCGTTTGAACAGATTGTCGTCACGACACCATAATAAGGATGATGGGTCGGCATTCTCAGGCTTCGGTCCAGGGACCATGCACAGATAGAAACCTTGAGCAATAGCTTCAGGCTTCGTGTAACGCCCCGAATCCGATGCGCCAGGTGTCTCCCAGTTATTCGCCGTCGTTGCCATGTCATTTGCTTGCGTGTTGCTCTTTGCCATGTCATCATCTGCATTGCATCCTCATGTTTTCAAAACTTGCATCCGGTCCTTGTCCCCGTTGTCCGTTTCGTGATCCGACACTCTCACACGCGCCCGTTGCACCTATCAGATCTCGTTTCGTGAGTGGCATTTAAATGTTCTCGTAATGGGATGAAACTTGGCGTGCGGTGTTGTTTTAGAGTAGGTAGACCGCCTGTCAATTTTCGTTCCATTTGGAGTCCGTTCGACGCCCCAACGGTTAACCGCGTAGCCCGAAACCCCTCTCTCTTTGCAGCCCAGCACCCCTTCACCACAGCCCATGAGCCCATCCAAACCCCCTCCATGCTCTCGGTCATTGGATCGTGATCGTGTGGGCGAAAACCGCTCCCCATTTGGACTCTCCTAGCTCCCTCTACCTATATATATGTGCACACACCCCCCCGAATTCGCGCAGATGAAACCCTAGCAATCTTCCCACTCCGCCGCCGGACGTGTCCGTCCGCGCCGGACACCCGCGCCACCGCTGCCCGGTCCAACCCGCGCCTGCCACATCAGCGCCCGGCCGCCTCTGCCGCCCGCGGCCCGGGGCGGGCCCCCGTAGCCCATCCGCCGCCGCCGCCCGAGGCGCCCCGAGCTCCTCCGTCGTCGCCCGCGCGCTCCTCCGCCGCCGCGCCCGCGACCGCCGCCGCTGACTGCCTTCCCCGCCGCCTCGCCGCCAGTCTCCGCCCCGCCGCCCGGCGACCCTCGCCGCCGCCCGCGGGACCGCGCCGCCCCGCCACCTTCCGCCGCCTCGCCGCGGATCCGGTCGGGCCGGACCGGATCCGGCGCCCCCGAGCCCGGCCACCACCTCTCCTCCAACTCCGGCCGTCGTACCCCTCGTCTCCGGCCAGATCTGCCACCGCCTCGTTGTGCGTGCCCGGGTCAACCCTAGATCCGGAGGTGATTTTTGTCTAAGTCCCCGTAATTTTTGCATTTTGGTGCCTTGTTCATCGTGCCGTAACTTCATGCTCGGTGCTCCGATTCATTCATATGATATATCAAGATGTTCATTGTGAGATGCTCTTCATTTCATTCCATTGTGGCATGCTTGTTTGAGTTCATCTTGATGCCCTAATCATCATTGCAAGAGTGCTACGTGATGTTGACCTACTGAGACTGTTATAACTTGATGATTTGTCATTTTTGTTGCATTTTGTGTGTGCATCCTATGAGCATGATGTCTATATGTTTGTACAAGCATGCCATGCCTTTGGTTGCCATGATAAGTTCCTGTAGCATGTTTTTTGATAGCTCTAAACTTTGCAACCTGATGTTATTTCTGTCATGTCTAGTGAAATTCTGCCAAGTCTGTGAAACTGTTTTTATTTGCAATCTTGCCATGTCCTTTTGAGCATGTTCTAGTAATTTCTGGAGATAGCTCAGTGTTCATGTGTTGTAATGCTTTATCTGTACATCATGTCCATGTCATTTGTTTTCATGTTGAGGTGCTGTAGCATGTTGTTTTGATACTTGCAAGTTGCCTAGTTGCTGTTTTGGACAGTTTGCCCTTTAAACTTGTTTCATGTGTATGTGTTGAACCGTTGCTCCGTTTTGAGTGTGCTCTACATGAAACTTGCTTAGTTTTGCATGTAGTTTCATGTTACCTTGTTGCATCCAAGTTTTGAGTGTGTTTGCTTGATGTTTGAATGCATTTTGCATCAATGCCATGTTTAACTTGTTTTGCTCATATCTTCTAGGCCGTAGTTCCAAATTAAATGAACTTTATATGTAACTTGACTAGATTTTCGTGTAGATCATCGTGGTGCATCTTAACTTGTTGTTTAACAACTTGAACATAAGGTTTATTCAGATCTGGACCAATTTCGAAATTTGCATATGGGGACTTACCGGAATTGTTATATGTTGTTTCCGGCCTCATTTTAACTTGCTTTGATGTGTTGTTCTTGTATGCATCATCTCTTGCCATGCGTAGCCTCATGTAGTCTTGTCATGCATCATACTTGGTTGAGCATCATGCCTTGTTCATGTGTGGTGTGTTTACCATGTTGTGTGCTTCTTCTCGATAGTTCCCGTTTCGTTGCGATCGTGGGGGGGGGGGGGGGGGGGGGGGGGGGGGGGGGGGGGGGGGGGGGGGGGGGGGGGGGGGGGGGGGGGGGGGGGGGGGGGGGGGGGGGGGGGGGGGGGGGGGGGGGGGGGGGGGGGGGGGGGGGGGGGGGGGGGGGGGGGGGGGGGGGGGGGGGGGGGGGGGGGGGGGGGGGGGGGGGGGGGGGGGGGGGGGGGGGGGGGGGGGGGGGGGGGGGGGGGGGGGGGGGGGGGGGGGGGGGGGGGGGGGGGGGGGGGGGGGGGGGGGGGGGGGGGGGGGGGGGGGGGGGGGGGGGGGGGGGGGGGGGGGGGGGGGGGGGGGGGGGGGGGGGGGGGGGGGGGGGGGGGGGGGGGGGGGGGGGGGGGGGGGGGGGGGGGGGGGGGGGGGGGGGGGGGGGGGGGGGGGGGGGGGGGGGGGGGGGGGGGGGGGGGGGGGGGGGGGGGGGGGGGGGGGGGGGGGGGGGGGGGGGGGGGGGGGGGGGGGGGGGGGGGGGGGGGGGGGGGGGGGGGGGGGGGGGGGGGGGGGGGGGGGGGGGGGGGGGGGGGGGGGGGGGGGGGGGGGGGGGGGGGGGGGGGGGGGGGGGGGGGGGGGGGGGGGGGGGGGGGGGGGGGGGGGGGGGGGGGGGGGGGGGGGGGGGGGGGGGGGGGGGGGGGGGGGGGGGGGGGGGGGGGGGGGGGGGGGGGGGGGGGGGGGGGGGGGGGGGGGGGGGGGGGGGGGGGGGGGGGGGGGGGGGGGGGGGGGGGGGGGGGGGGGGGGGGGGGGGGGGGGGGGGGGGGGGGGGGGGGGGGGGGGGGGGGGGGGGGGGGGGGGGGGGGGGGGGGGGGGGGGGGGGGGGGGGGGGGGGGGGGGGGGGGGGGGGGGGGGGGGGGGGGGGGGGGGGGGGGGGGGGGGGGGGGGGGGGGGGGGGGGGGGGGGGGGGGGGGGGGGGGGGGGGGGGGGGGGGGGGGGGGGGGGGGGGGGGGGGGGGGGGGGGGGGGGGGGGGGGGGGGGGGGGGGGGGGGGGGGGGGGGGGGGGGGGTCTTGTGTATGATGTATTGATGTATTCTTGGGGCATTTGTGCCTTTTGTATGTATCCCCATCTATTATGTAATGTTGATGTAATGATATCCACCTTGCAAAAGCGTGTCAATATGCGGTTCTATCCTTGGTGGGGCCTTCAAGTCTCTTTAGGATAGTATCGCATATTGGGTGTGACAAGTTGGTATCAGAGCCTCGACCGACCATAGGAGCCCCCTTGATTGATCGTGTAGGAGAGTAGGACTTCTTTTTACTCCTCAGCCCCCTTCGTCGCTCTGGTGAGAAATCTGGACGTAGGTGTTTCGACTTACTTCTCTTCCCCTTCAAATTTTTTCTTTAGGATCACGCGGCTAGTTTTCGTTCGTTGTCCATCCTCTTTTCAATCTGGCGCATTTCTCTTCGAGTGGTTTCGATCCGCGTCATCTTTTGCAAGATCAGTCGTTAGTTTTTTTTCTCTTTCGACGTTGTTTCCCTGTCCGGAGTTGTCCTTGTTTTTTTCCACCGCCCACCCCTTTTCTTCTCGGAACCGGAGTCCGAAATCGAGTATCCATCCTACTCGTGCGAAGCCTTTGCATTCTCTCCTCAATTATTTCAACCGGTGCTTTCTCTTCAAGTTATTCGTCGGTTCCCCGTTCCAAGTTGCCTTTGTTTTTCTCGCCCTCCCACCCCTTTTATTCCGGAGTCTGAGCCTCTATTCGAGCAATCAATTTCATTCGTGTGGAGTATCTTCAGTCTTTCCTCAATTGTATCAACCGGTGAAGTCTCGTCTAGTTCATCATTGTTCGTCGCATTTTCTTTCCGGTGGATCCAAATTCAAGTTTTTCGTTGTCGATCGTATTCTTTCCCTCAGCTCAAATATTTCCCTCTGATCGTTCGCCTCTCGCCATTTAATCCTTCCGGAGTGCTGAAGACATCTCAGAAGATTCGTGTTTGCATTCAATTATTTTGAGGTTGTCACCTCATTCAAATCTTTCAATCGTTCCGGTGCATCATTTCTCATTCAAACAATCCTTTCCAACGGTGTTTCTTTTCAGTGGGCCCTAACCCACAGGTCTTTCCCAGGATCTTACTTGACTCTTCTGTTTTTCCCGGAGGTATTCTCAAGTTCTTTTGAAATTTGATGTAAGTATGAATTTCATCAGTCAGATGCCTTCTCCAAGATAGCTTCCAAATTCTTTTATGTTCGGTTCAATCTTTCCTCTTTTTATTCTTTTGGAGTGTTTCACCAAATTCTTCAAGGTGTTTCTCGTCGTCATTCTCATCATTTGAAGACCGGAGTAGAGTTTTCCCTAAATCTTGTCCGTTCTCCCGGAGATTCGCGGTGCTAGCTCGATGTTATCCTCTCAAATTGTTTTCAATCGTGCAAATTCTTTTCAATCATTCGATGCATTTCGGTAGTTGCTTTCTCTATCGATCATCCGGAGGTCATCTTTCCGGAATATTTCTTCATTCTAAGTTTTCAGATACGTTCTCCAATTATTCTATACCCGTGTCCCTTCGTTCGTCTCAATATTCTTTCGGTGCTTTGTTCAAGTAATCTGTAATCAGTTCGAGACCTCTTCATTCCGTGGTATCAAATTCCCTCAAGTATCTTCGTGCTTTTCTAATTCTTCCTGTTTATTCATTCTCCTTCGTCATTCAATTTTGAATTCTTACGGTGGTTCATTCAAGATTTCTTTTCTGTTGTTATCGTATCAATTCATTCGTTTCTTTCCAATCCTACCGGTGGTTCGTCAGTATTTAATTCATTCTTCAAGAGTTCATCAAGGTTCTTGTTGGAGGAGCTCAAGTATCTTGTTCTTCTTGCTTCTCGAGGTGCAATTAATTCTCCGTATTCTTTTGAAGTGGAGTTTTGCATTTCTTCGTTCTCTCTCAGCTATTCAATCTTTTCTGCTTGTGGTCGGCGATCACCTCAGAATTTTGAGATGTTTTCAATAAGTCCACAACAAGTTTATTCTTTTCGTCATTGATTTTCCAACAACTTCGTTCAACCCTTCTTCGTAAGGATCCTTTTCAAACTCAATCTTGGTAGAAGTTGCCTTTTTCTTCTCCGTTCTTTTCATTCCACTCTTTAAATTCTTCCGGAGGCGTTGTGTTGTTCCTCTCATCAAGTATCGTTCCATCTTGTCAAGATCATGTTCTATTCTTTCCTTGTTCAGCCAGAGTTCTGCCTACATTCTTTCATTCTTATTCCGCTTCTATCTTGTTCTAACCGGAGTGGCTTCGAATTCATTTTTGTTTCGGAGCTTTGATTCTCGTCATATTCGTCGTTTCTTTTCCTACTCGAGTGTTCTCGACTTTGTTCATCCTGTCTCTTTTGTCCTTATTTCACTTCATCCCTTTTCCCTTCCGTCTCGGTCCTAAGATCTCAGGACGAGATCTCTTGTTAGTAGAGGAGAGTTGTAACGCCCCGAATCCGATGCGCCAGGTGTCTCCCAGTTATTCGCCGTCGTTGCCATGTCATTTGCTTGCGTGTTGCTATTTGCCATGTCATCATCTGCATTGCATCCTCATGTTTTCAAAACTTGCATCCGGTCCTTGTCCCCATTGTCCGTTTCATGATCCGACACTCTCACACGCGCCCGTTGCACCTATAAGATCTCGTTTCGTGAGTGGCATTTAAATGTTCTCGGAATGGGATGAAACTTAGCGTGCGGTGTTGTTTTAGAGTAGGTAGACCGCCTGTCAATTTTCGTTCCATTTGGAGTCCGTTCGACGCCCCAACGGTTAACCGCGTAGCCCGAAACCCCTCTCTCTTTGTAGTCCAGCACCCCTTCACCACAGCCCATGAGCCCATCCAAACCCCCTCCATGCTCTCGGTCGTTGGATTGTGATCGTGTTGGCGAAAACCGCTCCCCATTTGGACTCTCCTAGCTCCCTCTACCTATATATATGTGCACCCCCCCGAATTCACGCAGATGAAACCCTAGCAATCTTCCCACTCCGCCGCCGGACGTGTCCGTCCGCGCCGGACACCTGCGGCGCCGCCGCCCGGTCCAACCCGCGCCTGCCACATCAGCGCCCGGCCGCCTCTGCCGCCCGCGGCCCGCCAAGCCCGTGGCGGGCCCCCGCAGCCCATCCGCCGCCGCCGCCCGAGGCGCCCCGAGCTCCTCCGTCGCCGCCCGCGCGCTCCTCCGTCGCCACGCCCGCGACTGCCGCCGCTGACTGCCTTCGCCGCCGCCTCGCCGCCAGTCTCCGCCCCGCCGCCCGGCGACCCTCGCCGCCGCCCGCGGGACCGCGCCGCCCCGCCACCTTCCGCCGCCTTGCCTCGGATCCGGTCGGGCCGGACCGGATCCGGCGCCCCCGAGCCCGGCCGCCACCTCTCCTCCAACTCCGGTCGTCGTACCCCTCGTCCCCGGCCAGATCTTCCGCCGCCTCGTTGTGCGTGCCCGGGTCAACCCTAGATCCGGAGGTGATTTTCGTCTGTCCCCGTAATTTTTGCATTCTGGTGCCATGTTCATCATGCAGTAACTTCATGTTCGGTGCTCCGATTCATGTATATGATATATCAAGATGTTCATTGTGAGATGCTCTTCATTTCATTCCATTGTGGCATGCTTGTTTGAGTTCATCTTGATGCCCTAATCATCGTTGCAAGAGTGCTATGTGATGTTGACCTGCTGAGACTGTTATAACTTGATGACTTGTCATTTTTCTTGCATTTTGTGTGTGCATCCTATGAGCATGATGTCTATATGTTTGTGAAGCATCTCCATTCCATCTTTACAGTGGTGCAAGCCTTGTATTTTGTTATGCCCTGTAGTCAGTGCATCAAGCTTGTGAAGCGGACTACTTGCTGTTAATGTTCTGTCCATGCTGAAACTGTTATATCATGTTGCCATGTTCTCTTGATGCTACCAATTAATATATGCGTAATCTGGAGATGTTCACTAAGGATGTTTTGCTATACATGTGATGCTCTATCAATCCATTCCTTTGGTTGCATTTATAGCCTGTTGTAGCTTGTTGTAATATTGCTCTCAAATTGCTAAATAATGTTGCTGTCAGCCTGTTAACATTAAGTTCAGTTTTGCCATGTGTTTTGCTAGTGGTCCATGCACCCTATGAACATGCTATTACTATGCTTAGCTTCATGAACATGTCTTCTTACTGTTGGTTACCTTGTCATGCCATGTAATGCTATGTAGTGAGTTGTACAAGCTCACCAACATGCCTACTTATCGTTGTTCCTGCCATGTGCTGTTATTTTCGGTGTCAATATGCCATATCATTTGCCATGTTTGCATGGGTGCTACCATCTTTTCTGTTGATCTTTGGAATAAGTTCAGTAAGGGAGTTTTGTTAATTGCTTTTTGTAATAGCATGCCATGCCTTTGGATGCCATGATAAGTGCTTGTAGCATGTTGTTTGATAGCTCTAAACTTTGCAACCTGATGTTATTTCTGTCATGTCTAGTGAAATTCTGGCAAGTCTGTGAAACTGTTTTTATTTGCAATCTTGCCATGTCCTTTTGAGCATGTTCTAGTGATTTCTGGAGATAGCTCAGTGTTCATGTTTTGTAATGCTTTACCTGTATATCACGTCCATGTCATTTGTTTTCATGTTGAGGTGTTGTAGCATGTTGTTTTGATACTTGCAAGTTGCTGTTTTGGACAGTTTGCCCTTTAAACTTGTTTCATGTGTATGTGTTGAACCGTTGCTCCGTTTTGAGTGTGCTCTACATGAAACTTGCTTAGTTTTGCATGTAGTTTCATGTTACCTTGTTGCATCCATGTTTTGAGTGTGTTTGCTTGATGTTTGAATGCATTTTGCATCAATGCCATGTTTAACTTGTTTTGCTCATATCTTCTAGGCCGTAGCTCCAAATTAAATGAACTTTATATGTAACTTGACTAGAATTTCATGTAGATCATCATGGTGCATCTTAACTTGTTGTTTAACAACTTAAACATAAGGTTTATTCAGATCTGGACCAATTTCGAAATTTGCATATGGGGACTTACCGGAATTGTTATATGTTGTTTCCGGCCTCATTTAAACTTGCTTTGATGTGTTGTTCTTGTATGCATCATCTCTTGCCATGCGTAGCCTCATGTAGCCTTGTCATGCATCATACTTAGTTGAGCATCATGCCTTGTTCATGTGTAGTGTGTTTACCATGTTGTGTGCTTCTTCTCGATAGTTCCCGTTTCGTTGCGATCGTGAGGATTCGTTCGTCTACGCTTGGTTCGTCTTCGTGGCTTCATCTTCTTCATGGACTCGTTCTTCTTCCTAGCGGGATTTCAGGCAAGATGACCATCACCTTGGATCTCATTACTATCATTGCTATGCTAGCTGCCTCAATGCTATCGCTATGCCGCGTTACCTACCACTTGCTTATCAAGCCTCCCAAATTGCCATGAACCTCTAACCTTTGTCACCCTTCCTAGCAAACTGTTGTTTGGCTATGTTACCGCATTTGCTCAGCCCCTCTTATAGAGTTGCTAGTTGCAGGTGAAGATGAAGATTGCTCCATGTTGGATTATGTTTATGTTGGGATATCACAATATCTCTTATATTATTAATGCATCTATATACTTGGTAAAGGGTGGAAGGCTCGGCCTTATGACAGGTGTTTTGTTCCACTCTTGCCGCCCTAGTTTCCGTCATATCGGTATTATGTTCCCGGATTTTGCGTCCCTAACGCGGTTGGGTGTTATGGGAATCCCTTGATAGTTCGCCTTGAATAAAACTCCTCCAGCAAGGCCCAACATTGGTTTTACCTTTTGCCTACCTACCACCTATACCTTTCCCTTGGGAGTAATTAACCCGAGGGTCATCTTTATTTTAGCCCCCCCCCCGGGGCCAATGCTTCTCTAAGTGTTGGTCCAAACTAGAGCCACTTGCAGCGCCGCCTCGGGGAAACTTAGGGCTGGTTTTTAGTTGTACGTAGTGCTCATCCGGTCGTGGCCTGAGACGAGATACGTGCGGCTACTATCAGGGTGTCGGCACGCCGGGAGGTCTTGCTGGTCTTGTTTTACCATTGTCGAAATGTCTTGTAACCGGGATTCCGAGACTGATCGGGTCGTTCCGGGAGAAGGAATATCCTTCGTTGATCGTGAGAGCTTATCATGGGCTAAGTTGGGACACCCCTGCAGGGTTTGAACTTTTGAAAGCCGTGCCCGCGGTTATGTGGCAGATGGGAATTTGTTAATATCCGGTTGTAGTAAACTTGAAGTAAACTCTTCTAAAATACACCAACCGCATGCGTAACCGTGATTGTGTCTTTTCGGGGTTGTTCGACAGGAGAACACGGCTTTTGGGTTATGTTTGACGTAAGTAGGAGTTCAGGATCACTTCTTGATCATTACTAGTTGGCGACCGTTTGCTTAGCTCCTCTTCTCGCTCTTGTTTCGTAAGTTAGCCACCATACTGTGCTTAGTCGCTGCTGCAACCTCACCACTTTACCCCTTCCTTACCCATTAAGCATTGCTAGTCTTGATACCCATGGTAATGGGATTGCTGAGTCCTCGTGGCTCACAGATTACTACACCAACAATTGCAGGTTCAGGTTTTGCGATGATCATGACGCGAGAGCGATGTTTACTTGTTTTGGAGTTCTTCTTCTGCTTCTTCGATCAGGGGATAGGTTCCAGGTCGGCAGGGGGGGGGGGGGGGGGGGGGGGGGGGGGGGGGGGGGGGGGGGGGGGGGGGGGGGGGGGGGGGGGGGGGGGGGGGGGGGGGGGGGGGGGGGGGGGGGGGGGGGGGGGGGGGGGGGGGGGGGGGGGGGGGGGGGGGGGGGGGGGGGGGGGGGGGGGGGGGGGGGGGGGGGGGGGGGGGGGGGGGGGGGGGGGGGGGGGGGGGGGGGGGGGGGGGGGGGGGGGGGGGGGGGGGGGGGGGGGGGGGGGGGGGGGGGGGGGGGGGGGGGGGGGGGGGGGGGGGGGGGGGGGGGGGGGGGGGGGGGGGGGGGGGGGGGGGGGGGGGGGGGGGGGGGGGGGGGGGGGGGGGGGGGGGGGGGGGGGGGGGGGGGGGGGGGGGGGGGGGGGGGGGGGGGGGGGGGGGGGGGGGGGGGGGGGGGGGGGGGGGGGGGGGGGGGGGGGGGGGGGGGGGGGGGGGGGGGGGGGGGGGGGGGGGGGGGGGGGGGGGGGGGGGGGGGGGGGGGGGGGGGGGGGGGGGGGGGGGGGGGGGGGGGGGGGGGGGGGGGGGGGGGGGGGGGGGGGGGGGGGGGGGGGGGGGGGGGGGGGGGGGGGGGGGGGGGGGGGGGGGGGGGGGGGGGGGGGGGGGGGGGGGGGGGGGGGGGGGGGGGGGGGGGGGGGGGGGGGGGGGGGGGGGGGGGGGGGGGGGGGGGGGGGGGGGGGGGGGGGGGGGGGGGGGGGGGGGGGGGGGGGGGGGGGGGGGGGGGGGGGGGGGGGGGGGGGGGGGGGGGGGGGGGGGGGGGGGGGGGGGGGGGGGGGGGGGGGGGGGGGGGGGGGGGGGGGGGGGGGGGGGGGGGGGGGGGGGGGGGGGGGGGGGGGGGGGGGGGGGGGGGGGGGGGGGGGGGGGGGGGGGGGGGGGGGGGGGGGGGGGGGGGGGGGGGGGGGGGGGGGGGGGGGGGGGGGGGGGGGGGGGGGGGGGGGGGGGGGGGGGGGGGGGGGGGGGGGGGGGGGGGGGGGGGGGGGGGGGGGGGGGGGGGGGGGGGGGGGGGGGGGGGGGGGGGGGGGGGGGGGGGGGGGGGGGGGGGGGGGGGGGGGGGGGGGGGGGGGGGGGGGGGGGGGGGGGGGGGGGGGGGGGGGGGGGGGGGGGGGGGGGGGGGGGGGGGGGGGGGGGGGGGGGGGGGGGGGGGGGGGGGGGGGGGGGGGGGGGGGGGGGGGGGGGGGGGGGGGGGGGGGGGGGGGGGGGGGGGGGGGGGGGGGGGGGGGGGGGGGGGGGGGGGGGGGGGGGGGGGGGGGGGGGGGGGGGGGGGGGGGGGGGGGGGGGGGGGGGGGGGGGGGGGGGGGGGGGGGGGGGGGGGGGGGGGGGGGGGGGGGGGGGGGGGGGGGGGGGGGGGGGGGGGGGGGGGGGGGGGGGGGGGGGGGGGGGGGATATATATCAACCTAAGACCAACTCAACATTGCGAAGATAAACCATGAGGTCAAATCAATGTTGAAGACAAACCAAATGCGAAGACTATGCAATCATGACGCCAAATGAAACACTTCAAGAAGATTTTGGTGGTGGCGTTACCCACCGTATAGGAAGTATTAGACCCAGACACGGCGCACAATTATCGTGGCGCTCCGAAGTCAAATTCCGCGTTAATGTATTCACACTTAGAGTGTATGTCTTCGTTGATTGAAGATATACGCTACTTCGTGTGTTGCACATCTAAGTCATCAACATGCATAAGCGTTAGGATGTGTGTCCAATTATAGGACATTTGAGGATTCTAAGATATTTAGCTCACACCGCAACTTGCAAAACCTTTTCTCATCCAAGGGCTTTGTGAAGATATCTGCCAGTTGCTCTTCAGTGTTGACGTGAATGATATCAATATCTTCCTTCATGACATGATCTCTGAGAAAGTGATGACGGATCTGAATGTGCTTTGTATTCGAGTGCTGAACTGGGTTGTTGGCAATCTTGATGGCGCTTTCATTATCGCAGTAGAGTGGCACTTGCTTCAGGTGGATGCCATAGTCCTTGAGAGTTTGCTTCATCCATAGAAGCTGGGCGCAGCAAGATCCAGCAGCAATGTATTCAGAGAGGGATACACAGTTCTGCTTCTTTGAAGACCAACAGACAAGAGATCATCCAAGAAAGTGACATGTGCCTGATGTGGACTTGCGATCAACCTTGTCACTAGCATAATCAGCATCTGAGAATCCAACTAGATCAATCTCTGAGCCCTTTGGATACCATAATCCTAGAGTTGGGGTGTAAGCCAAATATCGAAGAATTCACTTCACAGCTAAGTGATGCGATTCCTTTGGTGCCGCTTGGAATCGGGCACACATGCAAACGCTAAGCATTATATCTGGCCTAGATGCACATAAATAGAGCAAAGAACCAATCATGGAGTGGTATACCTTTTGATGAACTCTTTACCATTGTTGTCGGGGCCCGGGTGACTTTTATTGGCATTGGCGTCGTGTACCCTTTGCAGTCTTGCTTTCCAAACTTCTTCAGGCAATCTTTGAGGTATTTCTCTTGTGATATGAAGATGTCGTTGCTCTGCTGATGGATTTGAAGACCGAGGAAGAATTTCAGCTCACCCATCATAGACATCTGATATTGCTCTTGCATCATATGTCCAAACTCATCACTTTATCTCTTCTCAGTGCAGCCGAAGATAATGTCATCCACATAGATTTGGCACACAAACAGTTCACCATCGTATGTCTTCATGAAGAGTGTGGGATCCAGGGAACCAGGTTTGAAGCCTTTGCTCTTCAGGAAGTCTTTGAGTGTGTCATACCAAGCGCGAGGAGCTTGTTTGAGGCCATACAGTGCCTTGTTGAGCTTGTGTACCATGTCAGGATGCTTTGGGTCTTCAAAACCAGGTGGTTGTGCAACATACACTTCTTCTTCAATTTTGCCATTGAGAAAGACACTCTTTACATCCATTTGATACAGAAGGATGTTGCGATGGTTGGCATAGGCTAGTAGTTTGCGAATGGCTTGAAGCCTAGCCACCGGAGAAAATGTTTCATCGAAGTCAATCCCTTCTACTTGAGTGTAACCTTGAGTAACGAGACGAGCCTTGTTTCTGACGACTTGACCATGCTCATCTTGTTTGTTGCGATAGATCCATTTGGTGCCTATGATATTGTGCTTGCGAGGATGAGGACGCTTAACTAGTTCCCAAACATTGTTCAGCTCGAACTGTTGAAGCTCTTCTTGCATAGCTTGAATCCATTCAGGTTCCATGAAGGCTTCAGCAACTTTCTTGGGTTCAGATATAGAGACAAATGCAAAGTGCCCACAGAAATTTACTAGTTGTGTTGCTCTTGACCGAGTGAGTGGACCAGGTGCATTGATGCTATTGATTATCTTCTCAATCTGTACTTCATTCGCAACACGAGGATGAACTGGACAAAGATTTTGCTCTTGCTAATCATTGTCTTCATCTTCAACATTGACTTCAGGCTGAGCAGTGTCTTCGGGTTGATTAGGTGCAAAAATGATGATTTCTTCTTCAGCCTGTGCCTCTGAAGGTATGATTTCTCCAATACCCATAAGCTTGATAGATTCAGTTGGTGAGGCTTCATCTAGCACATTTGGCAGGTGCTCTCTTTGCGAGCCGTTAGTCTCATCGAACGGCACATCCATAGTTTCAACCACTTTATAGTGAAAGAGGTTGAAGACTCTGTAGGAGTGCGAATCCTTTCCGTAGCCAAGCATAAAACCTTCATGTGCTTTCGGTGCAAATTTTGAAGTGTGATGTGGATCCTTGATCCAGCACCTAGCACCAAATACTCTGAAGTAGCTGACGTTTGGCTTCTTACCAGTTAGGAGCTCATAGGATGTCTTCTATAGAAGCTTGTGAAGATAAACACGGTTGATGACGTGGCACGCAGTATCAATGGCTTCAGGCCAGAACTTTCTTGGTGTCTTGTACTCATCAAGCATCATCCGTGCCATCTCAATGAGGGTTCTGTTCTTGCGCTCCACGATGCCATTCTGCTGAGGTGTGTATGGAGCTGAGAACTCATGTGTGATGCCCAATGTATCAAGATAAGTGTCGAGGCCAGTGTTCTTGAATTTTGTGCTGTTGTCACTTCTGATGTGCTTGATCTTGATGCCATAGTTTGTCATGGCATGATTGGCGAATCGTCTGAAGACATCCTGCACTTCATTCTTATAGAGGATTATGTGCACCCATGTATATCTTGAGTAATCATCAACAATGACGAAGCCATAGAGGCAAGTAGTGGTAGTAAGTGTAGAGTAGTGAGCAGGGCCAAATAAGTCCATGTGAAGCAGCTCGAAGGGACGAGACGTCGTCATGATTATCTTTGAGGGATGCTTGGCCCTAGTCAGCTTTCCAGCTTCGCAGGCACCACATAGATGATCCTTCTTGAACTTGACGCCCTCGATGCCTACAACATGCTTTTTCTTCGCGAGAGTGTACAGGTTCCTCATGCCAGCATGCACTAGCCTCCGATGCCAGAGCCAGCACTCTGAAGCTTTTGCTAGAAGACATACGACCAACTGTGGTCCTGCTGAGAAATCTACCATATACAGATCATCCTTTCGATACCCTTCAAATACTAGAGATTTGTCAGATTCCATAAGCACAAGGCAATGATATTTTCCAAATATCACAATCATGTTCAGATCACAAAGCATTGAGACAGACATTAAGTTGAAACCAAGGGATTCAACAAGCATCACTTTATCCATGTGCTGATCCTTTGAGATTGCAACTCTACCTAGACCCAATACCTTGCTTTTACCAGTGTCAGCAAATGTGATGTGACTCTTGTCAGATGGATGTAGGGTTGAATCCATGAGAATACTTCGATCACCAGTCATGTGGTTAGTGCATCCACTGTCCATAATCCATTCTGAAGCCTATGGTGTCATACCCTACAGTGCAGTTCGGGGGATAGGCTTCACCAAGGGTATTGTGAAGCATAAACATTTGACGAACAAGCGGATTATGAAAGTTCAGATCTTGGTTAGGATAAATAGGATGTTTGTCAAGGAATCCTGGGACGAAATACATAGTAAGACCATTTTGGCATTTTATCTTGCGTCCCACAAGATGTTTTAGGTCCCCAGCATAAGCATCAGAAGCCTTTGATTTCTGGCTGGAGACCTTTCCCTGCAAAAGAGAGTTAATTTTTCTTAACCACCCACATCTTCAGGGGTGGCTTAGAAGCAATGAGTCTAAGTGCAGCATCTGAGAACTTTGGCTTTGGAGCCCTAGCAAATAGCCTTGCAGGAGGTGAATAATACTCATAAGAATAAGCAGAAAAGTTCTTGGTCTTATGAACATAGCGGTTTGATGAAACACGCTCATATTCATAAGTCTGAGTATGGTTTCCCTGCAAAACATTGGTGTTAGGGTGACTCTGGTGAGTCCTCTGTCTGTATGAAGCCATTGCTGTTTGAAGACTCTGGTGGACATCACATAGTGTCTAATGCCCTTTGAGACTTTTGTACATTCCTGTTTCAAGCAATGTCTTCAATCTAAACCCACTTACTGCAGTTTGTTGTTCAGTTGCAATTTTAGCAAGTGTTTTGTAGCTAGGTTTAGATTCACATTCAGATTCATCTTCAGTTGATGTTTGAAAGTAAGCATCGCGTGAGTTTACCTTGGCACCTCGTGCCATGAAGCAGTAGGTGGGAGCAGAGTCATCCTCATCATTAGCATCAGCGTTGGTGACGAGGCCATTGTCTTCAGTGTTGAAGATGGACTTGGCGACATAGGCTGAAGCTAGAGCCAGGCTTGCCACGCCTGAATCGGACTCCTCTTCAAACTCCACCTCCGCCTCCTCAGAAGCAGACTCCTCCTCTGAGTCCATCTCCTTGCCAACAAATGCACGAGCCTTGCTTGATGAGCTCTTCTTGTGTGATGAAGACTTTGACGAAGACTTTCAAGACGACTTTGAGGATTTCTTCTTCTTCTTGTCATCAAAATCATATTCCTTGCTCTTCTTCTTCTTGGTCTCATTGTCCCACTATGGACACTCAGAGATGTAGTGACCAGGTTTCTTGCATTTGTGGCATGTTCTCTTCTTGTGTTCATGAGTGGAAGCTTCATCATTTCTTGAGCTGGATCTTGAGGATTTTCTGAAGCCTTTCTTCTTGGTGAATTTCTGGAACTTCTTCACGAGCATAGCAAGCTCCTTTCCAATGTCTTCAGGATCCCCAGAACTACAGTCAGATTCTTCTTCAGATGAGGAAACAACCTTTGCCTTCAAAGCGCGAGTTCGGCCATAGTTGGGACCATAGATATCTCTCTTCTCAGATAACTGGAACTCATGTGTGTTGAGCCTCTCAAGTATGTCATACGGATCGAGAGTCTTGAAGTCAGGACGTTCTTGAATCATCAGGGCCAGGGTGTCGAATGAGCTGTCAAGTGATCTCAGGAGCTTCTTGACGATTTCGTGCTTGGTGATCTCAGTGGCGCCAAGTGCGCGAAGCTCATTTGTGATATCAGTGAGGCGATCAAACGTGAGCTGGACATTCTCATTGTCGTTTCTCTTGAAGTGGTTGAAGAGGTTGCGAAGAACATCAATCCTTGAGTCTCTCTCGGTTGAGACGCCTTTGTTGACCTTGGAGAGCCAGTCCCAGACTAGCTTCACAGTTTCCAAAGCACTCACACGACCATATTGTCCTTTGGTCAAATGACCACAGATGATGTTCTTGGCGGTCGAGTCCAGTTGAATGAACCTCTTGACATCAGCAGCGGTGACACCTTCACCAACCTTGGGAACGCCGTTCTTGACGACAAACCAGAGGTCGACATCAATGGCTTCAAGATGCATACGCATCTTATTCTTCCAGTAGGGGTAATCAGTGCCATCAAAGACAGGGCACGCAGCGGAGACCTTGATTATCCCTGCAGTCGACATAGCTAAAACTCCAGGTGGTGAAACCGAATCACACAGAACAAGGGAGCACCTTTATTTGATACCAATTGAAAGTGCTAGTTATGGACTAGAGGGGGGTGAATAGGCGATTTTTATGGAAGTCTTCAAAACATGAGAGCTTTGAAGACAAACAGTAGAAATGAACCTATTGACATGCAGCGGAAGGTAGACTACACTAGACAAGCCATAGTCAAGTAAGCAATGAAGTGAGAGCATGAAGACTATCAGTAGCTAGGTAGTATGGATCAGGATGGAAGATAGTATGAAGTTAAACAACAAACAGTCATCACATAGTGAAGACAATTAGATCATGCAAGCAGGCAAAGACTTCACGAAGACAAACCGTAAGTAAAGAGAAGGGAAGGATAGAACCAGTTGCTTGGTGAGGACAAGGATTTGGTAGACCAGTTCCAGTTGCTGTGACAACTATACGTCTGGTTAGGGAGGCTGAGATTTAACTCAGAAGACCGCGTCTTCACCTTATTCCCCTTGAGCTAAGAACACTTAGTCCTCGCCCAATCTCTCTGGTAAGTCTTCAAGGTAGACTTCCAAACCTTCACAGACTTCGTTCACTGGCAATCCACAATGGCTCTTGGATGCTCAGAACGCGACGCCTAACCGGCTGGAGGATTCACAGTCCTCAAGTGTAACAAGTCTTCAGATCACGCGGACAGAAAGACTACAGTGATGCCTAACACTCTTTGGCTCTGGGTGTTTTGGGCTTTGTCCTCGCAAGGATCTCTCTCTCAAATGCTTCAGAGGTGGCTTGCTCTCAAACAACAAAAGGCGTGCATTAACTCTGAGCAGCCACCAATTTATGGTGTAGGGGGTGGGCTATTTATAGCCGGGAGGCAACCCGACCTGATATGTCCGAAATGACCCTGGGTCACTAAGGAACTGACACGTGTCCAACGGTCAGATTTCAAACACACGCGGCAGCTTGACTTGGGCTACAAGTAAAGCTGACTCATCCAGCTCTGGATAAGATTTGCTCTCATTGTCTTCGCTCGAAGACATAGGATTTGCTTGAGCATCACATCAGTCACTCTGACTTTGTTCATTTGGACCCCACTTAACAGTACGGTGGTTCCTATGACTCAACAAAGAAGAAAAGGAAACTACGAAACAACTATGTCTTCGCACTCCATAGTCCTCATGTGAATGTCTTCTCATGTCATAATCTTCACTGTGAATATCTTCACAGACCACCATTGTCTTCAATGTCTTCACACATTTTTAGGGGTCATCTCTGATAGGTAAACCGAATCAATATGGGACTACTACATATGTTATCCTGCAATTCTCACAAACACATTAGTCCCTCAACCAAGTTTGTCGTCAAGAATCCAAAACCAACTAGGGGTGGCACTAGATGCACTTACATGTAGTATCACTATCTTCGTCCTGGTGTACTACCTAGGTCCTGGTTTATTAGTCCCTTTTGTAATTTGTGCTAAATTTTGACCAAATATTTAACTGACAAATTGTTAGTGCATGTCAAAAAAATTATATCATTTGATTTGTATTTGAACATAGTTTTCAATGATATAATTTTGGTGACATGCATGAACCTTTTGTTAGTCAAATTTATGGTCAAAATTTGGCACAGATTACGACGGGGAGAAATAAACCAGGACGGAAGTAGACTGGTCCGTCACCATCGTGTTTTGCGTCTAATTTTGACTTCAGTGACCCAACCTACATGGAGGGAGTACTGTATATATTGGCATGACAACCAAACTTATATATTCAAAACTGGGTGTTACTACAAGTCAAGAGTTCAAAACAAGAAAGTGGAACAAGTACAACATGCCTGTGCCGTTCGTGTCGCACCCCCACATGGTCGTGGTGCATAATGTAGTAAATGACTAGTCTCTTCTTGACCCACATTTACATTGATACGGCTTGAATGCCAAGGAGGGAGAGGGTAGCAGTTCCTGAGACGTTGAACGGTCAATGATGCATCCTCAATTAGCATGCAGAGGGAATTAATTGGAGAAGCAGAATAGAGCTAGCACGATGTGAATGCAACACAGTTTGGACTCTCATATAAAGACGCCCCACCACTCCAATCCATCTACTCCTAGTCTCTGCGCAACATTGCTCACTCCAATCCAAGACCAAGTAAACAAAAGCCAAAGCACCTATGGAGGCGATGGACGCGAGCAGCAGTCGGCTGTGCCAGATCATCCAAGACGCCGGCATGCGGCCCCGCACCGTGTAGCGTTTCCAGACGGTGCTAGCGACTGCCAGCGTCGTAGCCCTCGCCGACGTCGGCTTGGCCTCTCGCATGGACGACATGATGGTCCGCTCCATCCGCAAGCTCACCGCCCTCAAGAAGTGCGCGGACGACCTTGCTGTACTGCTCCAGCCCGCGCGCCCAGGCTCCTCATTGCCTGCCACCCTCATCGGCCTCCATGGTGATGAACTCTTTGAAGCACCGGTGGCCCTGCAGCTGCCGGAGGTCGTGACGAATAATGTGCACCTCGAGGCCGCGCTCACCGCACAGCGCCACGCCATGCAAGAAACCATGCACATCCATGTCTACAAGGAAATCGTCTACATAGGCCACTACAAGCTCAGCGAGGACAGAAAGACATTGGCCTTCTTCCAGCGGCTGGAATCTTTGGATGCCATTGTTCAGAAGCACGTCGACCTGGCCACGACATCCACTACTACTTAGCCTCCGTTCGGTGGGCCGGTGCCCTGAGTCGAGGAGGTGGACGTCGTCAATGGATGCATCTTTCTTCTTGCCTCCTATAACTAGCACTGCATCGCCTTGTGGCCTTAATGTTTTGTTATTGTATGGCATTTTTATTCCAGTCGTAAATGACATGTGTGATCCCTTGCTCTTATTTGGCGTTAATTATATGTAGTACAGAATGCTGTGTCGTTCGCGTTGCACCCCCACACGGTCTGTCCGGCACGCCGCCGAAGCTAGGGAACGCTTGTTGTCTTAGCATTTTCACTGTCATGTGGGGCCGCAGTTGAGCAAACCGACTATCGGCAAATCCCCACCCCGCCCACCGCGCGTCGGCTGAGTTAGAATTAGAAGAGAGAAACTCTTATAAAAATAGAGTTGGTGATGATGGTGTGCCTGCCATCCTGCAATATAGGCCGTCTGATTTATATCTGACGGATAGGAAGGAAACTATGACAATTTTGCAAAAAGATACCCGCACCCCTCTCCACATTTGCAAATAAGGCCTTCCCTTGTTCTTACTTTTCTCTCACAAGATAAACTACTCATACAAATGCATCTTCATGTTACATGCAACGCAAGGGCATTTTGCTAGTAGAAGAGAGAAACGAAGGAGAAGAGCTAGCTCTAGCACAGACGCTGTTGTCAGATGGGACTCGTGTGGATAGAATAGGAGTACTGAGTACCCGTACCTCTTTTTTTAGGGAAAAAGTAGTCGCACGTCTAGTACCACTAGTTGGGTGCATGTGACCTATACCTGTCATCACTTTAGGTCTCCTTTTTGAACCGCAGCTATGCTTCATAGTACATATTTTTTTCATGCATTTATCCTCATATAGTACTCCTAGGCTATTTCCACGTGCCCCCTTTCGCCGACATGTGGGGCATAGAGCATCTGGGTCATAGTGCATGCACGACTCGGAGCATATGCAACCATGCCGATGTACTTTACATTTCAGACCTCACGAATTACATGCAAACCCCCCACAGAAGAATAAATAAATGAATTACTACATGCAAATCGGATTATTTTCATAGAAAACGGAGCATGTTCATTAAATTTTGGACATAACACATTTATAAAATACGACCGGACCTAAACCAGTCTAAGGGCCTCTTTGATTCACAGGATACTGAAAACACAGGAATGGGGAAAGTATGATGGCGATGAACCGAGAGGAGGAGGAAGAGGAGGAGTACTGTACATGCTAGCGACTGGACTGTAGCACATTGTTTTTTATGGCCATATCAACACATTGTTTTCTATGGCCTATCGCCTGCTGGTTCACTGGGCTGCCGTGGTTCGCACTCATCCGACGTGAGTAGTAGTACTTCACCGACATGTGGGAGAGCCAGCATCCGGGTCGACGTGTCATGCACCAGATTAGAGTGGGGAACGGAAGGGGGGCATCGCCCCGGTCGTATCGCCAGTAATTAATGACTATAGTGAGTAGTCATATCACAAGACCTTGTCTTTCCAGCAGTAACGCGCCGTCAAATTGCACAGCCCTACCTTTCCAGCAGTAAGTTGAATCCTCTACTCCCTAACCCTCCTCGCCTCTCTGTCAAACCGCCTACGCAAAAACTGCCGCGTGTACTGCTCGGGAAAAGCCCCGCCCTCAACTTCTAACTACTCATAGTATAATTTTGTATCGATGAATTGCGCCATGGAGCAGAAAACCAAAAGAAAAATGTGGTACATGTAAACAAATACAGTTCAAGCTCTAGCTAGCAATTCAGAATGTAAACCGTGCATGTGTTTATACGTATAGGTTACTTCAAAGTACTGAGTCCATTAACGCAATGTGGTCAAACTGTACCATCGATATCTCAAAGCCAAAAAAGTTCGAGCTTGTTCGTTCTATATAAATACTAGTACTGTATGTTTATTCACCCGTGGGGTTGTTCAATGAATGGAGGGTCGGGGAGCACAATTGAAAAGTACTACTACTAGTAAGTAGGAGTCGTACAGTTAGTCACGTTAAATAGAGAGTTTCTTTTCTTTAATGCCACATACACAAATTGAAACGCTTGTTCTGGAGAGAAAAAGATAATCACTCCACTATATATATAGGCAGGGGCCTGAGCGCTTGCTTTAATAAGGTTGCTCTCTTCATTCTCTCATCCTCTCCAGATCTAAACAAGACAGCGGTAGTGACATTTTTCTCTCTGCTCACCGCTGGTCACATATCCGGTCGGACCCCTTCGGCTGGTGTGTGTAGAGGACTAGGTGCATCTTTCACGCGGTCATCGGCGACGAGGGAGGAAACCCATAGCTGCTGGCGGATCCCGATCCTCTGCCCATGTCGTTCTCTCTGACACAGCGCCGGCTCGGGAGGTCCTCCGACCCTTCTTCCTCCCTGCTGTATTGTGCGCAAATCCGACCTGCCGCCACCGACATCCCGACGACCCTCAGGTGTAAGTTCCTTCGAAAGCGGCCTTGCTCTACTGCCCCAGCTCCCCATGTGTCTGCATGTGGATCTTTTTCTACTTCCATCAGCTCTTCCAAAGCCACCTAATTTTTTTGTATTATTGGAGGTAAAGCTACTTCATGCAGTCGAATCTAGGACTTGGTTCAAACAATGAAGAAAGGGGGGAAAGTCATAGCATGAATCTAGGACTTGATTCAAAGAGGAAATAATAGGGGGAAAGTAGTAGAGACTAGATACCCAACCGGTCTCTTGGTTGAAAAGGGAAATAAAGGGAAAAGGCAGTACAAACTGGATAAGGAACAGATTCTATTATTGGTTGAAAAAAGGATAGAAAGTGGCGGCTGGTGGACAAGTCAACGGAGTATGTCTAGGATTAGATTTGCTGCCCTCACATAGTAAAAGGTCTCCAGGATTAGATTTGCTGCCCTCACAGAGTATGAACAAACTCGGCATCACCACTTTATGCCTCCTTGTAGCTACATTGTGCTGATGCGTCCACTGTCGCATGTCCTTATACCATCTTTGTGCTGTTGTTAATGTAAGGGCGCATGTAAAATGAAGCGATCACACTGTTACCTTAAGGACATGTCTAACTAGTGTTATTGTTAATCTAATGCCTCCAGTAATATGATGCAATTAAACTGTGTTACAAATGGTACTCCTGCTGTTTTCCCTAGTATGATAAGTAAGTTGCTTATTTACGGTACTGAGTGTCCTGGTGTCCCCACGGTCCCATGCCCTTAAGCCAACTCTTTAGCTGCTATTGATCTACTATATCTGGTAAACAAGCAATGCCACCATTAAAGTAATCCCATATTTGATGAATGTCATTGTTGATCGTAATGCTTCCGGTAACATGAAGCAATGCTGCCATTTTAAAATTTCTACTATCCTTGCGTGATTTCCATGAACATAATCAAGATGCTTCTTTTCATTTCGTGTATGTTTCGTATCTTTTTATTGACCAACAACTGTTTTCTTTCTATCTTTTTGTGCAGATAGGGATATCCATTTCACCTTGTTGCTATTGTGACCTTTTGGTGAACTGCACAAAACACTTTTTTTGGAATGAGTGTCTTGTGCAGTTCAACTAAAATGTCACATGGGCAACATCTCTCAGTTTTGGTGGAACTGCACAAAATGGTGATTGGAGTTTCCAAAATCTCCGTCAAACTCTGTTGGTAATCTCGTGCAACATTTTATTAGCCTTTGCAAGATGAGCCGTCACTGTCACCACAATGGCACTTTATTTTAGTGGAACTGCACAAAAGGATAAGCAAATTATAGTTGCACCTTACATGAGTAGGACAGCCAACCTTAATGTTGATCAATTTTAGTGCAACTACTAAAGAAGAACCTGCTAGCTCACGAGAGCAAGTACTTCTTGCTAGCTGAATGATGCAATCTTTGCTTCATTTCAGGTGAACTGCAGAAAAAGTCGCATGAATTGAATCATCGAGTGGAGCTGTAGGTTGACACATCGAGTCGTGGCGGCCTAGGGGCCCCTCTCTCAGTTATGGTTCCCATGACCCGGTATGTTCCTTTTTGGTTTGATTTTGACTCTGCATCCAGCTAGTGATCTTGTGCTACTATTTTGGCGCTGCTACTGCCACTGATAAAATGAAGTAATAATACATTTAAAATAGAACTATTGTTTTAGCTACCATGTCATTTCCAATGTAGATAATTTGCAGAAAAAAAGTGATTGAAATGAGTCGACGCTCCTCCTCTCTAACTGGCCGGTGCCATAATTTTAGTTAAACTGCACAAAAAACTGATTGACATGATTCGACGCTCCTCATTCTACTGCTACACTAAGGTGTTAATGAATGTCAATGAATCGGTTTCATAGCAAGATATGGGGACATGAAGAATAACTTGATCTCCCAAAGTCATCTCACACCGGTCAGTATTGTCCTTTATCAACATGATTTTGCTTCGTCATACTGTGCTAACGTTGTATTTTTTAAATAAAGCTATTCTATTGTAATCTTTTCTCATTTTGGAAATAAAGTTTGCTTCAACTAGTGCCACTATTATAGTAATCATGCATGCTCTTTCGTATCTGTGCAAACAGGATTACTCAACTACAGATGTTGTGATGGTCAAGAGCATTAGCCAAGTTCTTGGGTTGTATGACACGACTAGCCAAGATGGATTTAATCCCAATATTCACTTTATCAAAAGGCTGTAATGGGTTGGTTCTGAATCTTGCAAGCTGGGAATCAATGAGATGTGTAGGCATCTTTGTTGTACTTATTATTTGAATCTTATTTGTTGGTTCTGAATCTTGCAAGCTGGGAATCAATGGGATGTGTAGGCATCTTTGTTGTACTTATTATTTGAATCTTATTTGTTGGTTTTGAATCTAGCAAGCTGGGAAACACGGCATGATGATGCAGAGGACGGCAACTATAACAAACTGTTCAAACTTGGTAGTATTGTCCGTGTGAAAAGTGCGACAAATGTGTTGATCGTGTGCGTCCTGAGAATAATAATTCTAATTGTTGTGCATGTTGATCCTGTGGCACTGATAGAATGTGCCAATGCATTGCTTGTTTTAAGAATAAATTTTAATTAAAGCTAATTAAATTTAAGTAAAGTGACCACTAACACTTATTATTACAGTACCAATACAGACCCGCTCGTGAACCAACGTGTGGCCAGAATAGGTTTCTTAATGGAGGCGTTTGAATGCGCCGAGGATGCATGTTCACCCGGGCATGCAGTGGGCAAGGGAGGGGTAGTAACTGTTGGGGGGGGGGGGGGGGGGGGGGGGGGGGGGGGGGGGGGGGGGGGGGGGGGGGGGGGGGGGGGGGGGGGGGGGGGGGGGGGGGGGGGGGGGGGGGGGGGGGGGGGGGGGGGGGGGGGGGGGGGGGGGGGGGGGGGGGGGGGGGGGGGGGGGGGGGGGGGGGGGGGGGGGGGGGGGGGGGGGGGGGGGGGGGGGGGGGGGGGGGGGGGGGGGGGGGGGGGGGGGGGGGGGGGGGGGGGGGGGGGGGGGGGGGGGGGGGGGGGGGGGGGGGGGGGGGGGGGGGGGGGGGGGGGGGGGGGGGGGGGGGGGGGGGGGGGGGGGGGGGGGGGGGGGGGGGGGGGGGGGGGGGGGGGGGGGGGGGGGGGGGGGGGGGGGGGGGGGGGGGGGGGGGGGGGGGGGGGGGGGGGGGGGGGGGGGGGGGGGGGGGGGGGGGGGGGGGGGGGGGGGGGGGGGGGGGGGGGGGGGGGGGGGGGGGGGGGGGGGGGGGGGGGGGGGGGGGGGGGGGGGGGGGGGGGGGGGGGGGGGGGGGGGGGGGGGGGGGGGGGGGGGGGGGGGGGGGGGGGGGGGGGGGGGGGGGGGGGGGGGGGGGGGGGGGGGGGGGGGGGGGGGGGGGGGGGGGGGGGGGGGGGGGGGGGGGGGGGGGGGGGGGGGGGGGGGGGGGGGGGGGGGGGGGGGGGGGGGGGGGGGGGGGGGGGGGGGGGGGGGGGGGGGGGGGGGGGGGGGGGGGGGGGGGGGGGGGGGGGGGGGGGGGGGGGGGGGGGGGGGGGGGGGGGGGGGGGGGGGGGGGGGGGGGGGGGGGGGGGGGGGGGGGGGGGGGGGGGGGGGGGGGGGGGGGGGGGGGGGGGGGGGGGGGGGGGGGGGGGGGGGGGGGGGGGGGGGGGGGGGGGGGGGGGGGGGGGGGGGGGGGGGGGGGGGGGGGGGGGGGGGGGGGGGGGGGGGGGGGGGGGGGGGGGGGGGGGGGGGGGGGGGGGGGGGGGGGGGGGGGGGGGGGGGGGGGGGGGGGGGGGGGGGGGGGGGGGGGGGGGGGGGGGGGGGGGGGGGGGGGGGGGGGGGGGGGGGGGGGGGGGGGGGGGGGGGGGGGGGGGGGGGGGGGGGGGGGGGGGGGGGGGGGAAGATAACTTCAAAGGGAAAACTCAATCCATTACAAGAGAGTAGAGGGGGAGAAACATCATAAGATCCAACTATAATAGCAAAGCTCGCGATACGTCAAGATCGTGCCAAATGAAGAACACGAGAGAGAGAGAGATCAAACACATAGCTACTGGTACATACCCTCAGCCCCGAGGGTGAACTACTCCCTCCTCGTCATGGAGAGCGTCGGGATGATGAATATGGCCACCGGTGAGGGATCCCCCCTCCGGCGGGGTGTCGGAATAGTGTCCCGATTGGTTTTTGGTGGCTCCAGAGGCTTGCGGCGGCGGAACTCCCGATCTAGGTTATGTTCTGGAGGTTTCAGTATTTATAGGAATTTTTGGCATCGGGAATAAGTCAGGGAGGTGCCCGAGTCGTCCACGAGGTAGGCCGGTGCGCCCGGGGGGGTGGGCGCGCCCCCCACCCTCGTGGACGGCCCGGGACTCTGCTGGCCCAACTCTTTTACTCCGGGGTCTTCTTTTGGTCCATAAAAAATCGTCAAAAATTGGCACGTCCATTGGACTCCGTTTGGTATTCCTTTTCTGCAAAACTCAAAAACAAGGAAAAAACAGAAACTGGCACTGGGCTCTAGGTTAATAGGTTAGTCCCAAAAATCATATAAAATAGCATATAGATGCATATAAAACATCCTAGATGGATAATATAATAGCATGGAACAATAAAAAATTATAGATACATTGGAGACGTATCAGATACAAAGGACCTAAACACGTGGGAGGTACCTCTGAATCTAGCTTACATAACCTACGTGGCCAAGGATGCATACGCATGCTACGACATGTACAGGCGGATCTTGGACATGAGGGCGTGTCTGCTTCCCTTAACCGACGAGTACACGGACAGCCGCAGCATCATGATCAAGCGTGCCAGGAAGGTCTAGATGATGTACTTTATCTGTTTAAGT
Organism: Thinopyrum obtusiflorum; assembly: GCA_036873465.1. Classification (NCBI taxonomy): domain Eukaryota; kingdom Viridiplantae; phylum Streptophyta; class Magnoliopsida; order Poales; family Poaceae; genus Thinopyrum; species Thinopyrum obtusiflorum. Next base: position 60,220 of record JAAAWM010011642.1, read on the forward strand.
ACCTTTATCATCTGAGTGTTTCATGCATTAGCCTATGTGTCATAATTATCTATTTTGTCCGAAATATTTCGTCTAAGAACCCATTAACCTGTTTTCTTTTTTTAGTGGCTATTTGCTTATGTATGTAACTAGTTCACTGGGCTGCCGTGCTTTGAATCTCCTTCCTCCCAACATATTCCCCTTCTCAGGTAGACCCAGAAGGTCTCGTACACAGACATCTGGGACCAACCACCTATCCATTTGTATCTCTTTATTTTGTTCAATCTTTCGTCCTCTTCCTACAGCGGCTGGCAGCGCTACCGCGCATGCCTCGGTGACCCATCATAGCCTATGGCATTGTCCAGGCCATCCCTCTACTCCCACACATTGTCCGGCGGCGGCAGCTCCACCGGCGAACCCTGCACCCGAACAAGTCAACCCTCGTACTCCCCTCCGCCTGCGTCTTCCCCTGCTCTGGTTCGTTCGATCCGAGGTCTCGACGTCGTCCTCTGTGTTGGTGCTCTTGTAGCGGCGCCACCGTCTATCGTTCCCAACATGGTCAATAAAACAAGAGGAATCGGGAGACGACTCTTCGTTGAGAGGCTGATAGTCCCGGGCCCACCAGGTCCATGGCCTAGGTTTTGTTGTTTAACATGCGCAGCCCACGACATGTTTCAACTTTTTTTGGATCCAGCAGGTATCAAGCGGCCTTTGGGCCTCCCAGCCTAGCTTGTCTATAACATCAGCAGCCCAAGTTATGTTTGTTTTTTCAAGACGACGCACAACTCAGTTCCATTTTTTCTATAAGAATGTAAAACTGAACCTATGTTTTCCCTTCTATAATAGTATATATATATATTATTTTATTACATATATATAATAGAAACAACATAAGGTTCCGTTAAACCTGCCGTTCGTCTAACCATTTTATAGACCTTCCCACTTCCTTTATTTTTCGTTTTCATTAATCATATATCTGAATTTTCTCCCACTTTCTTTTTCGATGTAGTCTGAGTTTTCTCCCAGTACTTTTCCCTAGAACCAACTCAACTGTGCCACGTCTAGCCTAAAAAATAATAATACCCCATGTCCTATTAACTCATCAAATTAAAATGATATTTTATTTCATAAATCAAAGTTCTTACAAAATAATAATAATAATTGTTTATATATAACTTGGCAAGTTAACTCCTGGTGATTGCGTACATATGCTTGCAAAGATTTTACTGACCAATGCTGTAATAGATGTGCAATCATGTGTTTATGTTTTTATAACATTTCTCTGTCCAGCCCAACATGATATTTTCACCCAACCCAGCAAGTCTGCGGATTTCAAGAAAAATGCAAATGGGCTTTAAATTCTACCATAATATATAAACGGGCTGCATAGACGCTACATCATTGTTTCACCCAGCCCACCAAATGGACTAAAAAACCAAATGGACTGGCTGACATGTGGGCCACTAGGTCGAAGCCTAAGCACTTTCGCAAAAAATAAAAATACAAAGGTCGAAGCCTAAGCAAGGCGTTGGATTTACATCCAACGGCCGATATTCTTCTTCAATCTCTCATCTTCTTCCCTCAGCGCTGCCGGGACCGCCTGCTCCAGCCTTCGGCATCCAGCGGCACTGTTTTGCGCGCCTCGTAGCGAAACGCTACCCCACCGACGGCCAGGCCATCCCTCCACTTCTCCGCACCTCCTGTTATTCTCTGCCGAGTGTAAGCCCACCCCGCACCCGAACCAGTCAAGTTTCCCACTCCTCGCCATTTGCGACTCCACTTCCGCATCTTCCCCATCTCTGGGGCGTTCTAGTCTAGGGCCTCGTCGTCGTCCATCGGCCTTGGTGTGCTCTGCACGGTGTGGTCAACGTGGTCAACAAACGAGAGTCATTGGAAGATGACTGTACGTGGAGAGGATGACAGTGGGGACGCACCAAGCCCATGGACGCATGCATGCAACTGCATCCTTTTTTCCCTGAAAAATAATGTTTTCTCCCCCTGACAACTGGGACCCACCAGCTACATCTTTGCACGCAAGGAAGTGCGTCCTTATTATGGGATAAAATTTATTTCACCCCTGACAGCTGGGACCCACTAGCTATATCTTCGCACGCAAGGAAGTGCGTCCTTATCCTCCCTGACAGCTGGGACCCACCCGTTCGAAGCGTACGTGGCGTTGTATGTCTTGTCGCGAACATGTCCATACATACTGGTCCATCGGTTGCTCTGCAACGATGAACCGTGGCCGAGTAAGTAGCGGCACATGTCATAGTAGAGCCCCCACGTAGCAGTTTAGGTTGTCTCGTCTAAACCGTGTACACGTACAGACAGCCACACGCCAAAAAATACGGCCACATACGTACATACAAGTGGGGTCTCGAAACGCGAACTCACGCATACGGACGGCAAGGGCTCGTGTACATGGAGAGGAAACGGACGGCAGCGACATTGTCCTGTTCATCGGTGTAACACCCCCAGTGTCATGCTACAGTAACCCTCTGTGATTAAGCCTAATCATTTGGCTAAAGAATGCTTAATCACCTTTGTTCGATATCTCTTTTCAACTCCCATCTGAATTCAAATTCAAATCATAAGTGAAATTTGAAGTTGCACAAAAGTTGCTGGAAAAATGTTCATGATTTAGCAAATATTCCAATACAATTTGATGTAAATAAAAACAACATCACTCCTATGCTAAAATGGACACTAACATTTATAACAGTGCCATTCCAGCAATTTAAAATGCAAATTTATTTATGAAAATTCCAAATGAATCTAAACCTCTCCCAAAAATAATTGTGGATGTGCCTAAAAATGCACTGGACTTTTATGATCCAGTTCCACATTTTTCCTAAATCATTAGGGTCCCCAGATAAATCATTTTCCTTCTCTGGTAATTAAAGAAAAAGAAAAGGAAAAGCAGAAGAGAGAGAGAGAACCCCCCTGTCCCTCTGGATCTCAACCAACTGGCAACTAGGCCACCAGCCAGCCCAGCCCACGCCCCCCCGGGTCGTCCTCCTCACTGCTCCTCCGACCGGGGCGCGTCCCCGCCGGACCGGGCGCACCGCCCTGTACTACCACGTCGCCGGCAAGGGATAAGGATCCCCCCCCCCGAGGGGGGGGGGGGGGGGGGGGGGGGGGGGGGGGGGGGGGGGGGGGGGGGGGGGGGGGGGGGCCGCCTCGGCCACGCCTATCCGTCGCTGCTCACCGCACTCCACCGCGTCCACTGGGCCCCTCCGGCCTCACCGGTCTGTCCTAGAGCTCCAGCGCCGTCGTCTTCTTTGTCTGGTGCCACTAGACCGCGCTGGGGGCTGATACGTCCATTTTGCATCATGCTTTTATATCGATATTTATTGCATTATGGGCTGTTATTACACATTATGTCACAATACTTATGCCTATTCTCTCTTATTTTACAAGGTTTATATGAAGAGGGAGAATGCCGGCAGCTAGAATTCTGGGCTGGAAAAGGAGCAAATATTAGAGACCTATTCTGCACAACTCCAAAAGTCCTGAAACTCCACGGAAGTTATTTTTGGAAATAATGAAAAATACTGAGCGGAAGAAATACCAGAGGGGGCCCACACCCTGGCCACGAGGGTGGGGGGTGCGCCCTACCCCCTGGGCGCGCCCCTTGCCTCGTGGGCCCCCTGGTGGCCATCTTCTGCTATATGAAGTCTTTCGTCTGAAGAAAAATCATAAGCAAGCTTTCGGGACGAGACTCCGCTGCCACGAGGCGGAACCTTGGCGGAACCAATCTAGGGCTCTGGCGGAGCTGTTCTGCCGGGGACACTTCCCTCCGGGAGGGGAAAATCATCGCCATCGTCATCACCAACGCTCCTCTCGTCAGGAGGGGGCCAATCTCCATCAACATCTTCACCAGCACCATCTCCTCTCAAACCCTAGTTCATCTCTTGTATCTAATTCTTGTCTCTAAGTCTGGGATTGGTACCGGGGGGGGGGGGGGGGGGGGGGGGGGGGGGGGGGGGGGGGGGGGGGGGGGGGGGGGGGGGGGGGGGGGGGGGGGGGGGGGGGGGGGGGGGGGGGGGGGGGGGGGGGGGGGGGGGGGGGGGGGGGGGGGGGGGGGGGGGGGGGGGGGGGGGGGGGGGGGGGGGGGGGGGGGGGGGGGGGGGGGGGGGGGGGGGGGGGGGGGGGGGGGGGGGGGGGGGGGGGGGGGGGGGGGGGGGGGGGGGGGGGGGGGGGGGGGGGGGGGGGGGGGGGGGGGGGGGGGGGGGGGGGGGGGGGGGGGGGGGGGGGGGGGGGGGGGGGGGGGGGGGGGGGGGGGGGGGGGGGGGGGGGGGGGGGGGGGGGGGGGGGGGGGGGGGGGGGGGGGGGGGGGGGGGGGGGGGGGGGGGGGGGGGGGGGGGGGGGGGGGGGGGGGGGGGGGGGGGGGGGGGGGGGGGGGGGGGGGGGGGGGGGGGGGGGGGGGGGGGGGGGGGGGGGGGGGGGGGGGGGGGGGGGGGGGGGGGGGGGGGGGGGGGGGGGGGGGGGGGGGGGGGGGGGGGGGGGGGGGGGGGGGGGGGGGGGGGGGGGGGGGGGGGGGGGGGGGGGGGGGGGGGGGGGGGGGGGGGGGGGGGGGGGGGGGGGGGGGGGGGGGGGGGGGGGGGGGGGGGGGGGGGGGGGGGGGGGGGGGGGGGGGGGGGGGGGGGGGGGGGGGGGGGGGGGGGGGGGGGGGGGGGGGGGGGGGGGGGGGGGGGGGGGGGGGGGGGGGGGGGGGGGGGGGGGGGGGGGGGGGGGGGGGGGGGGGGGGGGGGGGGGGGGGGGGGGGGGGGGGGGGGGGGGGGGGGGGGGGGGGGGGGGGGGGGGGGGGGGGGGGGGGGGGGGGGGGGGGGGGGGGGGGGGGGGGGGGGGGGGGGGGGGGGGGGGGGGGGGGGGGGGGCCATGCTCGATACTTCTTGTGCTGGCTCTTTTATGATGAAGACTATTGAATTCAAATGGGATTTATTGGAAAGAATTAAACGCAACTCTGAAGATTGGGACCTCAACGAAGGTACGGAGTCAGGTATGACACCTAAGTTTGATTGTGTTAAATCTTTTATGGATACCGATGTTTTCCATAAATTTAGCACTAAATATGGACTTGACTCTGAGATAGTAGCTTCTTTTTGTGAATCTTTTGCTACTCATGTTGATCTCCCTAAGGAGAAGTGGTTTAAATATCATCCTCCCATAGAAGTAAAAGTAGCTGCACCTATTAAAGTTGAAGAAAAGACTATCACTTATAATGATCCTATTGTTCCTACTGCTTATGTTGAGAAACCACATTTCCCTGTTAGGATAAAGGATCATGCTAAAGCTTCAACTGTGGTTCGTAAAAGTAATATTAGAACTTATACACCTCCCGAGCAAGTTAAAGTTGAACCTAATATTGCTATTGTTAAAGATCTCTTGGCTGATAATATTGATGGGCATGTTATTTATTTCTGTAATGAGACTGCTAGAATTGCTAAACCTTGTGCTAAAGATAAACATAGACCTGTGGTAGGCATGCTTGTTATTTCTGTTAAAATAGGAGCTGTTCGGGAGGTGTATAAGTTCCCACTCTATGTCAACACAAAATAAATTTAGAGAAAGACGCCAAACCAGTTCGTGATCACCAACGACGGCGGAATCCTAAGATGAAAGAAGTGGTAAGAAAGGAAATACTAAAGCTTCTTGAGGCAGGTATCATTTATCCCATTGCTGATAGTCAGTGGGTAAGTCCTGTCCATTGTGTCCCTAAAAAGGGAGGTATTACCGTCGTTCCTAATGATAAAGATGAATTGATCCCGCAAAGAATTATTACAGGTTATAGGATGGTAATTGATTTCCGCAAATTAAATAAGGCTACTAAAAAGGATCATTAACCCTTACCTTTTATTGATCAAATGCTAGAAAGATTATCCAAACATACACATTTTTGCTTTCTAGATGGTTACTCTGGTTTCTCTCAAATACCTGTGTCAACTGATGATCAATCAAAGACCACTTTTACTTGCCCTTTCAGTACTTTTGCTTATAGACGTATGCCTTTTGGTTTATGTAATGCACCTGCTACCTTTCAAAGATGCATGATGGCTATATTCTCTGACTTTTGTGAAAAGATATGTGAGGTTTTCATGGATGATTTCTCCGTTTATGGATCCTCTTTTGATAATTGCTTAAGCAACCTTGATCGAGTTTTGCAGAGATGTGAAGAAACTAACCTTGTCTTGAATTGGGAGAAGTGCCACTTTATGGTTAATGAAGGTATTGTCTTGGGGCATAAAATTTCTGAAAGAGGTATTGAAGTTGACAAAGCTAAGGTTGATGCTATTGAGAAGATGCCGTGTCCCAAGGACATCAAAGGTATAAGGAGTTTCCTAGGTCATGTCGGTTTTTATAGGAGGTTCATTAAGGACTTCTCAAATATTTCTCGGCCTCTGACTAATTTATTACAAAAAGATATACCATTTGTCTTCGATGATGATTGTGTAGAAGCATTTGACATACTTAAGAAAGCATTGATTTCTGCACCTATCGTTCAGCCACCTGATTGGAATTTACCCTTTGAAATCATGTGTGATGCTAGTGATTATGCTGTAGGTGTTGTTCTAGGGCAAACAGTTGATAAGAAATTAAATGTTATTCAATATGCTAGTAAAACTCTAGACAATGCCCAGAGAAATTATGCTACTACTGAAAAAGAATTCTTAGCAGTTGTATTTGCTTGTGATAAGTTCAGACCTTATATTGTTGATTCTAAAGTAACTATTCACATAGATCATGCTGCTATTAAATATCTTATGGAAAAGAAAGATGCTAAACCTAGACTTATTAGATGGGTTCTCTTGCTACAAGAATTTGATTTGCATATTATTGATAGAAAAGGAGCTGAAAACCCCGTTGCAGACAACTTGTCTAGGTTGGAAAATGTTCTTGATGACCCACTACCTATTGATGATAGCTTTCCTGATGAACAACTAAATGTCATAAATGCTTCTCGTACTGCTCCATGGTATGCTGATTATGCTAATTACATTGTTGCTAAATTTATACCACCTAGTTTCACATACCAGCAAAAGAAAAAGTTTTTCTATGATTTGAGACATTACTTTTGGGATGACCCACATCTTTATAAAGAAGGAGTAGATGGTGTTATTAGACGTTGTGTGCCTGAGCATGAACAGGAATAGATCCTACGCAAGTGTCACTCCGAGGCTTATGGAGGACACCACGCTGGAGACAGAACTGCACATAAGGTATTGCAATCCGGTTTTTATTGGCCTACTCTCTTCAAGGATGCCCGTAAGTTTGTCTTATCTTGTGATGAATGTCAAAGAATTTGTAATATTAGTAGACGTCAAGAAATGCCTATGAATTATTCACTTGTTATTGAACCATTTGATGTTTGGGGCTTTGATTATATGGGACCGTTTCCTGCCTCTAATGGATATACACATATTTTAGTTGCTGTTGATTATGTTACTAAGTGGGTAGAAGCTATTCCAACTAGTAGTGCTGATCATAACACTTCTATTAAGATGCTTAAAGAAGTTATTTTTCCGAGGTTTGGAGTCCCTAGATATTTAATGACTGATGGTGGTTCACATTTTATTCATGGTGCCTTTCGTAAAATGCTTGCTAAGATGACGTTAATCATAGAATTGCATCTCCTTATCACCCACAGTCTAGTGGTCAAGTAGAATTGAGTAATAGAGAGCTCAAATTAATTTTGCAAAAGACTGTTAACAGATCTAGAAAGAATTGGTCCAAGAAACTTGATGATGCATTATGGGCCTACAGAACTGCATATAAAAATCCTATGGGTATGTCTCCGTATAAAATGGTTTATGGAAAAGCATGTCACTTACCTCTCGAACTAGAACATAAGGCATATTGGGCTATTAAAGAGCTCAATTATGATTTCAAACTTGCCGGTGAGAAGAGGTTATTTGACATTAGCTCACTTGATGAATGGAGAACCCAAGCCTATGAGAATGCCAAGTTGTTTAAAGAAAAAGTTAAAAGATGGCATGACAAAAGAATACAAAAGCGTGAGTTTAATGTTGGTGATTATGTATTGCTATACAACTCTCGTTTAAGATTTTTTGCAGGAAAACTTCTCTCCAAATGGGAAGGCCCTTACGTTATCGAGGAGGTCTATCATTCCGGTGCCATAAAAATCAACAACTTCGAAGGTACGAATCCGAAGGTGGTGAACGGTCAAAGAATCAAACATTATATCTCAGGTAATCCCATAAATGTTGAAACAAATGTTATTGAAACCGTAACCCCGGAGGAATACATAAGGGACACTTTCCAGAACATTTCAGACTCCGAAAAGGAATAGGTATGTGGTACGGTAAGTAAACCGACTCCAAAATAGTTCTAATGGCAATTTTTCTCCGTTTTGGAATATTTAGAAAAATAGAAAAATAAGAAGCAGTCCGGGAAGGACACGAGGCCTCCACGAGGGTGGAGGGCGCGCCCCCCTGCCTCGTGGGCACCTCGTGTGCTCTCCGGACTCTGTTTTCTTGCACGTTACGTATTTTGGTTGGTAAAAATTCATTATATAATCTCTCGAAGGTTTTGACTCCTGTATCACGCAAATATCCTCTGTTTTCGTTTCGAGCTATTTTTCTGACAGATCTAGATCATGACATCTCCAAGCGCCCCCAAGGACAAGTTCTTCGAGAAGGTCATCAACCCTTACCTCGCGGAGGTGCTGCGACACCCTCAAACCATTGAGATGCGTGATGGGTTGCTGCACATCCGTGATGTTGAGGGACCGAAGGGGACCGGAAGCGTGGAGACGAGGCTCGAGGAAATGGAGCAACAAGTTTTCAAGTGCCAGGGGATGGTGGAACGTGGACTCAACTCCAACCACATGATGATCGCGGAGTTCACCAACAACCACAAGCTGGATGCCCAGAACATTGGGGATACCATCTTCAAGCTTCACGAGAAGATCGAGCATCTCCAAGCCCAAATCTATGACCTGCAAAACCAAAACTGTGAGTATGAATATAGATTCAAGAGGATGAGTTTGGCTGCAGATTTAAGGATCCCGGAGACTCGATCATCCTTCTTCGATGGTGAGCCTATGCCTTGGAAGATGGACGACAAGCCTTCATCATCAACAACCCCTTCACCAGCAAAGGAGATATAATCATATGGGTATGGGCACTCCCCTTGGCAACCGCCAAGCTTGGGGGAGATGCCCCGGTATCGTATCACCATCACATCTCTATCTTTACCGTTTTTCTTAGTTCGATCCTTTTAGTAGTATCTTGATCTAGTAGAATAAAGTTTTAGTATGATCTAGTTTTGAGTTTTGCTTTATGATCCCTTTATGTAATCGAGTCCGTGAGCTATATAATAAAGATTAGTGTTGAGTCAAGGGCTTGATTGTCTTGCTATGATCTTGAGGGAATAAAAGAAAAGAGAGAAGAGTAAAAAGAAACAAAGAGATCATATTGATCTTATGGAGAGTAATGACTTCACATAAAAAGAGTATGATGATTAAAAATTGTTGAGAGTTGACAAACATAGCTTTGGTCATCGTTGCAATTAATAGGAAGTAATAAAGAAAGAGAGGTTTCACATATAAATATACTGTCTTGGATATCTTTTATGATTGGGAGCACTCATTAAAATATGACATGCTAAAGAGTTGATGTTGGACAAGGAAGACAACATAATGGGTTATGTTTTCTTATATCTGAGATAAGGTATATTGTCATGGATCATCCAACATGTTGAGCTTGCCTTTCCCCCTCATGCTAGCCAAATTCTTTGCACCAAGTAGAGATACTACTTGTGCTTCCAAATACCCTTAAACCCAGTTTTGCCATGAGAGTCCACCATATCTACCTATGGATTGAGTAAGATCCTTCAAGTAAGTTGTCATCGGTGCAAGCAATAAAAATTGCTCTCTAAATATGTAAGACTTATTAGTGTGGGAGAAAATAAGCTTTATACGATCTTGTGATGTTGAAGAAATAAAAGCGACAGACTGCATAATAAAGGTCCATATCACAAGTGGCAATATAAAGTGACGTTCTTTCGCATTAAGATTTCGTGCATCCAACCCTAAAAGTGCATGGCAACCTCTGCTTCCCTCTACGAAGGGCCTATCTTTTACTTTTATCTCCTATCTTATGCAAGAGTCATGGTGATCTTCACCTTTCCTTTTTACATTTTTTCCTTTGGCAAGCACAGTGTGTTGGAAAGATCCTGATATATATATATCTAGTTGGATGTAAGTTAGCATGAACTATTATTGTTGACATTACCCTTGAGGTAAAAGGTTGGGAGGCGAAACTATAAGCCCCTATCTTTCTCTGTGTCCGATTAAAACTCCGTAACCACAAGTATTGCGTGAGTGTTAGCAATCGTGAAAGACTAAATGATAGTTGAGTATGTGGACTTGCTGAAAAGCTCTAACATAGACTCTTTCTGATGTTATGATAAATTGCAATTGCTTCAATGACTGAGATTATAGTTTGTTAGTTCTCAATAAAGTTTCTGATTCATACTTAACAATCTGAATAGATTATTACTTGAGCATAAGAAATCATATGACAATATCCATATATGTTGTTGTTATAAGAATGATCATGATGCCCTCATGTCCGTATTTTATTTTATCGACACCTCTACCTCTAAAAATGTGGACATATTTATCGTTATCGGCTTCCGTTTGAGGACAAGCGAGGTCTAAGCTTGGGGGAGTTGATACATCCATTTTGCATCATGCTTTTATATCGATATTTATTGCATTATGGGCTGTTATTACACATTATGTCACAATACTTATGCATATTCTCTCTTATTTTACAAGGTTTATATGAAGAGGGAGAATGCCGGCAGCTGGAATTCTGGGCTGGAAAAGGAGCAAATATTAGAGACCTATTCTGCACAACTCCAAAAGTCCTGAAACTCCACGGAAGTTATTTTTGGAAATAATGAAAAATACTGAGCGGAAGAAATACCAGAGGGGGCCCACACCCTGGCCACGAGGGTGGGGGCGCGCCCTACCCCCCTGGGCGCGCCCCCCTGCCTCGTGGGCCCCCTGGTGGCCCTCCGGTGGCCATCTTCTGCTATATGAAGTCTTTCGTCCGAAGAAAAATCATAAGCAAGCTTTCGGGACGAGACTCCGCCGCCACGAAGTGGAACCTTGGCGGAACCAATCTAGGGCTCTGGCGGAGCTGTTCTGCCGGGGACACTTCCCTCCGGGAGGGGAAAATCATTGCCATCGTCATCACCAACGCTCCTCTCATCGGGAGGGGGCCAATCTCCATCAACATCTTCACCAGCACCATCTCCTCTCAAACCCTAGTTCATCTCTTGTATCTAATTCTTGTCTCTAAGTCTGGGATTGGTACCTTTAGGTTGCTAGTAGTGTTGATTACTCCTTGTAGTTGATGCTAGTTGGTTTATTTGGTGGAAGATCATATGTTCAGATCCTATATGCATATTAATACTCCTCTGATTATGAACATGAATATGCTTTGTGAGTAGTTACGTTTGTTCCTGAGGACATGGGAGAAGTCTTGCTATTAGTAGTCATGTGAATTTGGTATTCGTTCAATATTTTGATGGGATGTATGTTGTCTCTCCTCTAGTGGTGTTATGTGAACGTCGACTACATGACACTTCACCATTATTTGGGCCTAGAGGAAGGCATTGGGAAGTAATAAGTAGATGATGGGTTGCTAGAGTGACAGAAGCTTAAACCCTAGTTTATGCGTTGCTTCGTAAGGGGCTGATTTGGATCCATATGTTTCATGCTATGGTTAGGTTTACCTTAATACTTCTTTTGTAGTTGCGGATGCTTGCAATAGGGGTTAATCATAAGTGGGATGCTTGTTCAAGTAAGAACAGCACCCAAGCACCGGTCCACCCACATATCAAATTATCAAAGTACCGAACGCGAATCATATGAACGTGATGAAAACTAGCTTGACGATAATTCCCATGTGTCCTCGGGAGTGTTTTCCTTCATATAAGAAATTGTCCAGGCTTGCCCTTTGCTACAAAAAGGATTGGGCCACCTTGCTGCACTTTATTTACTTTTGTTACTTGTTGCTCGTTACAAATTATCTTATCACAAAACTATCTGTTACCTATTATTTCAGTGCTTGCAGAGAATACCTTGCTGAAAACCGCTTATCATTTCCTTCTGCTCCTCGTTGGGTTCGACACTCTTACTTATCTAAAGGACTATGATAGATCCCCTATACTTGTGGGTCATCAGGGGCCGCCGGAGCGCCCGCCTCGACTCCTTCCTCCTCTGCTCCGTCGTCGTCGGGCTGCATCGCCACCGCGGCCACCGCCACCGCCTCGCCTCGCCACCGTGCCCAACGTCTTTGCCGCCGTCTTCCACGTCGCCTGACGCCTTCCATTGGAGCCGAGGGACGCTGCTGCACCGGTTCCCCTTCTTCCACATCTCCGGTCGCCGCCGCTCATCCCCGGCTTCGACGACGTCTCTACAGCTCCTAAACCACCACGGGCCATCATGTGAGCCACTCGGTGAGCCTCTCTTCCTCCCTCATCTCTCTGGCCGTCCTCGCACGCGCGCTAGCTGCTTCTTCGATGGCGCCCGAACGCGCCGCGGCCCGCGCACGTCGCCGGCGTGACTCCGACGACCTTTTGGTCGCAGGCTGGAGTCCAACGTGCTCGTTGTGTTGTGTAGCACCTCCCGCGCCTGTTAGTTCATGCCATAGCGCGCTGCTGCTCCGTTGTGTCGAACGCCCGAACCCCACCGCCGCCTCCACTCATCGTCGGCGCAGTTCCGGCCAGCCGCAAGCCCAACCGACCACACCACGTGACGCGGCGTTGAGCCCTCATTCGAACGCAAGCAAAACCACGCGAAACGATGCCCCGTAGCGATTTTTCCGAGCGTCTCCGGCGAGCTCGCCGCCACGGGGGGCCACCGGAGCAACTCCGACATCGACGCCGACGTGGCACAGTGGGCCCCGCCCCTAGGTCGCTGACCAGTGGGCCCGGGTGGCCCAGTTGACTGGGTTGACCCAGTCAACTGCTGACTGGGCTGCCCAGTGAGGCTGACATGCGGGCCCCACTTGTTTAAAATGTTTTATAAATAAATAAATCTGTTAATTAGTTTTAATTGTTAGTTAGTCACTGACACCAGGGGCCTACCCCTCTAATTAGCCTGTTAGATTAGTTTAATCCACTGTTAAGCTAACAGAGGCTGACATGTGGGTCCCAGTGGCCCCACTGGTCAGGTTTGACCTGGTCAGCCGCTCTTTTGACTGCTGACGTCATCAACATGTCATGCTGACATCATATTCCATTTCTGTTAATATTAATAAATCTGGAATATTGTTTAAACTTTGAAAATTCATAGAAATTAAACCGTAACTCCGATGAAAATGTTTTCTACATGAAAGTTGCTCAGAAAAATCCAACGAATCCGGATACGCGGTCCGTTCATCTGTCACATGCCCCTAGCAAGCTGAACATGGAACCGTCCCCTCTCTTTTCATCTGTCCGGAAAACGCCAGACGTCGGAAAAACCCCTCTGGATGTTTCCCTCTCCATCTGCAACGTTTAGCATTGCGTTAGTTCACACCCGGCACATCATATTGCCATGTTATGCTTTGTGATGCTATGTTTGCTTTATATTTATTGTTTCTTCCACCTCTTCTCTCTGGTAGACCCCGAGACCGATGCCGCCCCTGTGATCGACTACGTCGACGACAACCCCTCCTTGCCAGAGCAACCAGGCAAGCCCCCCCCCCCCTTTGATCATCCCGATATCGCCCATTCCATTCTCTCATGCTTGCATTAGATTTTGCTACTGTAATTGTTTGCTCCTATTCTGATGCATAGCCTGCTTTTGTATCTGCTGTTGTACCTTACCTGCTTATCCTAAACTGCTTAGTATAGGTTGGTTAGTGATCCATCAGTGACCCCCACCTTGTCCTTGTTGCCCCTGCTTCATCATTGAAGACCCGATCAACGGGATCGAAGACCAGGCCCCGGCACCGCACATAACTTTCCCCTTAGTTGCTCGACCCTACTGGGTTACTATCGAGTGCCGAGGGTGAGACCTCTACAGCACTTCTGATGTTAACCCTGTAGTGTAGCTATTCGGTCGTGGTCATCGGGGGTGATTCCGCCTTAACCACTTCCGATACGACTCTGTCATGCAACCCCTCAAGTGTGAACCTCGGGGGTGGTTCCTCTTACGTTCACCTTGATGATTACATCGAGTGGAATTCAACGGGGGTGATTCCTCGGGTTTTCCCCTTGATATTTGGACACACGGATACTTGGACTTTATAGCTGTTTCTTGGAAAGGCGGGTCGACCCTGAGGGGTACCCACGAGTGATGTGGAGTCGGGTTGACCTGGAAGGTGCCCGCGAGATACTTACGAGGCGTGGCCGGGCATTCTTAGCCCTTGCCGCAAGTCCTCGAGACGGGGCAACGGGGTCACATCTTTCGTGAGTCTCTGCTTGTTACCGCGTGCTCCTAATCCACTACGATTTGGATATTTGATCCGAGGGGCCTCTGGCCTGATAGCACTAACCATCACGTGGGCATAGTATGGGCGTTCTGCGTCGTATGCATCAGCCGAAGCTTATTAGACATCAGCGACTGAGCGGCGTGCACCGGGTTGGACTGGTAAGCTCCTGCCTTTTTTAAGGAGGTAGCTAGGTCTGCTCACCGGCCGCCCACGCAACGTGCAGGAGTTCCCGGGGCGATGGCCCATGACCCCTGGGGGTATAGGTTTAGTCTGGCGTGCTTGACCTCTCTATTAAGCCTAGGTCGGGTTGCGGCGTATTGTTTGGCCGAGGCCGGGCATGACCCAGGAAAGTGTGTCCGGCCAGAGTTAATCGAGTGTGGTGGGTAAGTTGGTGCACCCCTGCAGGGAAGAAAACATCTATCGATAGCTGGTCCTATGGTAACGGACACTTGGAGTTGTATCCCGATCGATACAACTAGAACTGGATACTTGAGATGAGACATGGATATGAGAAATGGATAGTATGGCTCTGGGATTGCTTTCTCGCAGGGAGTCGAGAAAGGATCTCTGGTCGAGGTTGATAACACTACTACTACTTTACTTTATGCTACTCTTATCTCTTCTGATGCTGCAAGATGCTTGGAGCTGCTTGAAGATGCTAGTCTTCGATAGGCTAGGCTTTCCCCTTCTCTTCTGGCATTCTGCAGTCCAGTCCACAGATACAGCCCATTTCATTGATACCGATGCATATGTATTGTAGATCCTTGCTTGCGAGTACTTTGGATGAGTACTCACAGTTGCTTTGCTCCCCCTTTTCCCCCTTTCTTCTTCTTTTCGGTTGAGGCAACCAGATGTCGGAGCGCAGGAGCCAGATGCCACCGCCGATGCTTACTACTACGTGGAGGCCGCAGACGACTATGAGTAGTTAGGAGGCTCCCAGGCAGGAGGCCTTGCCTTTTCGATCGATGATGCTTTTGTGCTAGCCTTCTTAGGGCAAACTTGTTTAACTTATGTCTGTACTCAGATATTGTTGCTTCCGCTGACTCGTTTGTATTCAAGCTGATGTATTCGAGCCCTCGAGGCCCTTGGCTTGTAATATAAAGCTTGTATTATTTTAATTTGTGTCTAGAGTTGCGTTGTGATATCTTCCCGTGAGTCCTTGATCTTGATCGTACACATTTGCGTGTATGATTAGTGTACGATTGAATCGAGGGCGTCACAATCGGCAACTAACTGGCTGGGTCGAAACAGAGGAAACAACATCGTTTTCACTGGGAGCCAAGTGACTGGGTCGGAACACGTCCTGTTCATCGGGAGGCAACAGACTAGGTCGGAATGGGTCGTGTTCAACCGGAGCCAACTGGCTTGGACGGAACAGCCGGAACGGGGTCTGGCGTACCGCCAAAAGGAGGAAAACGGCCTTCTGTTCGACCGCGTATGGTTGAAACGGGGTCCTGTTCATCGAGAAGGGCCTGCCGTACCGCAAAACGGAGGAAATGGACTTGTGTTCGAGCTCCTACGGTCGAAATACGGTGTTGTTGATCGGGAGGGGTGTGGCGTACCACAAAACGGAGGAAACGAACTTGTGTTGGAGCGCCTACGGTCGAAAGGGGGGTCCTGTTCAACGGGAGGGGTGTGGCGTACCGCAAAATGGGACTCCACGGGCTACTGTTCATCCACCGTCTACTGCCTCCCTCCAGCCTCCATGGGCTACTGTTCATCCACCGTCGACTTCCTCCAGCCTCCACCTGCTACAGTTCATCCACCGTTGACTTCCTCCAGCCTCCACCAGCTACTATTCACCATGGGGGTCCTGTTCATCCAGCCTCCACCGGCTACTGTTCAACCAGCCTCCACACGGGGTCCTGTTCAATCAGCCCTCCACGGGGTCCTGTTCATCCAGCCCCAACCGGCTCGGGTGTGTGGTGGCCTCCTCTCAATTGGGGTCCTGTTCATGCAACGGCAACAGCCTCTACTACCACGAGGTCCTATTCATCCAACACCCAACAACGCTCACTGTTCATCAAGAGGCAACAGGTTCGATCGGCTTTACTTAGCAGCAGTAGCGAAAGAATCCCTTGATCGGGTTCAGTTAACAGCCAGGGATCGATTGATCGCTCGGGTTCAGTAACGTATCTAGTGCAATCGCTCGGGTTCAGTAAGCGAACGCCTCGCTCGGTTTCTGTTAGAGACCAACGCCTCGCACACACGCGCGTACGTGTACGAGAGAAACGCGCAATCCCTCTATGCATCGCTCGGCCCCGACCACCCACCGTAACCGGCAACTCCCCGAAATTTTCCTCGCCCTCGCTTCTACCATGATTTTTTCCGTCATGGATGGCCCAAAGAATGTCATGCAGGTGCGTCCCTGGCCCGACCAGGACGAATAGCCTATTTTCTGTCATGATTTTTTGTCATAGAAGTAGGAGCCACCACATCTATGATGATACCGGGTTTTTTCACAATTATCGTCATAGAAGTGTCATAAGCATGACGGAAAAAATTTCGTTCGGCCCAAAATGTCATGGATGTGTCTTTTTTTGTAGTGGTAGCAATTGATAAGACGGAGCACAGACGGTATTGCAGTGCTTGAAAATGAGGCCTAGGGTCTGTACTTTTGCTAGTGCAATCTCTCAACAATGCTAATATAATTGGATCATATAACCATCCCTCAACGTGTGATTAAGAATCACCCCAAAGTTCTTATCTAGCGGAGAACATAAGAAGAAATTGTTTGTAGGGTACAAAACCACCTCAAAGTTATCCTTTCCGACCGATCTATCCAAGAGTTCGTACTAAAATAACACCAAGTTATCCTTTCCGATCGATCTATCTAAGAGTTCATACTAAAATAACACCATATGATACACATCAACCAACTCTAATGTCACCTAGGTACTCCAATGTCACCACGAGTATCCGTGAGTTGATTATATGATATGCATCAAACAATTTTAGCTTCATAATACTCAATCCAACACAAAGAACCTCAAAGAGTGCCCCAAGATATCTACCGGAGAAACAAGGACAAAAAGGTGCATCAACCCCTATGCATAGATTACCCCAATATCACCTCGGGAATCCGCGAGTTGAGTTCCAAGACATATATCAAGTGCTCTCAAATCCAACAAAGTATTCAATCCGATAAAAGTGAAATCTCAAAGGGAAAACTCGATTCATCACAACAAGATAGAGAGGGGAAAACACCATATGACCCAACTGTATTAACAAAGCCCGTGATACATCAAGATCGTGCCAAATCAAGAACACGAGAGAGAGAGAGAGAGAGAGAGAGAGAGAGAGAGAAGAGAGATTGAACACATAGCTACTGATACAAACCCTCAGCCCCGAGGGTGGACTACTCAATCCTCATCATGGTGGCCGCCGGGATGATGAAGATGGCCACCGGTGATGATTTGCCCCTCCGGCAGGGTGCTGAAACAGGGTCTAGATTGGTTTTTCATGGCTATAGAGGCTTGCGGCAGCGGAACTTCTAATCTAGGCTTATTTCTGGGGGTGTCTGAATATATAGGATTTTTGGGCGTCGGTTTCACGTGAAGATGGGCCACGAGGGGCCCACAAGATACCAGGGCGTGCCATAGGGGGCTGGCGCGCCCTGGTGGGTTGTGGCCACATCGTGGCTCTTCTGTTCCTCCCACGAAGCTTCTTGTGCCTCTTTTGTTCCAAAAAATCGTCAAAAAGTTTTGTTGCATTTGGAGAACTTTTATTTCCGCACAAAAACAACACCACGGTAGTTCTGCTGAAAACAACGTCAGTCCGGGTTAGTTCCATGCAAATCATACCAAAACCATAAAAAATTAATGTAAACATGGCATGAATACTTCATAAATTATAAATACGTTGGAGACGTATCAGCATCCCCAAGCTTAATTATTACTCATCCTCGAGTAGCGAATGATAAAATAAAAAATTTATGAAGTGTGAATGCTAGCAAAGTACATAAGGTTGATCAATGATAATTTCAATAACTTTTGCTAGCATCATAACAGCAACTCTTTCTCATAAAACTCATCATGGTAAAGTAGCAATTGAAAATGAAATTTTTGGTTGTGGAATGCTACCTTTCATATTCATCATATACCCTTCATTTTGTAGCATGGACATTTGGACATGAATGATTCAAAGCAATAGTCTATAATTTGACATGAAGACATCAATACTCAAGCATACTAACAAGCAACCATGTCTTTCAAAATATCAATGCTAAAGAAAGCTATCCCTAGCCCATTATGCTTAATCATTGATCCATTAATGAAACACACTCGAATATTAGCTACATCCAATGCACAGGTATGATCATAGTGCTCCCTAGTTGGTGCTTTATAAGAGACTCAAATAAAAATAAAAATTGCATAAAATAAATAGATAGGCCCTTCGCAGAGGGAAGCCGAGATTTGTAGAGGTGCCAGAGCTCAAAGCTTAAATTGCGAGATAAAATATTTTGAGAGGCAAACTTTTCCCGCCAACGAAAACAACCAAGAATTCCCAACACTTTTCATGCTAGGTACATCATAGGCGGTTCCCAAACAGAAAATAAAGTTTATTTCTTTTTCCACCATTCTTTCACAATCCATGGCTAGCCGTATCCACGGGTGCCTTCCATACCAACACTTTCCAAGGAATTTATTATTAAACAACATAAATATTTTTTTTTGCATTTTGGGATTGGGCATCCCTATTACCTTTGCCACACTCTCGTGTAATGACAAGTGAATAAACACTCATCTTGAGAATAACGCATCTAGCATGGAAAATATTGGCCACCCCCTGCCGCTTCATGAGCGGTACGGGAACACAAAAAGGAAATTCATTCTGAAAATTAGAGTTGGCACATACAAATTTACTTGGAACGACATGGAAATACCGCATATAGGTAGGTATGGTGGACTCATTTGGCACAACTTGGTTTAAGGAGTTTGGATACACAAGCAGTATTCCCGCTTAGTACAAATGAAGGCTAGCAAATAGATTGAGAAGCGACCAACCAAGAAACGAAAACGATCATAAACGAGCATTAAACATAATTAACACAGAATAATGCACCACAAGTACGATGTAATTTCATTGCATAACTATTGACTTTCGTGTTTGCATAGGGAATCACAAACTTTAACACTAATATTCTTACTAAAGCATAATTACTCACCAACATGACTCACATATTATTATCTCCATATCGCAAAACTATTGCAACGAATCAAAATTATCACATCCAATGATCTACATTAGAGTTTTTGTTATATCCTTCTTGAACATCCATCACTTTGGTACCAATTTCATAGCTTGTGCAAATTGTCATCACTATTATCAACTCTCAAAATAATATAAGTGAAGCATGAGAGTGTTCGACAAACTACTCCAAAAAGATATAAGCAAAGATCAAATGAGTAGTTAAGTAAATAGATAGCTATGTGAGGACTCTCTCTCATTTAAAAACTTTCAGATCTAAGTATTTTATTAAAACCACAAGCAAAACAAAATGAAATGACATTCTAAAAATAGCACACATCATGTGAAGAAGCAAAAACTTAGGCTCAACCGATACTAACCGATAATTCTTGATGAAGAAAGGTGGGATGCCTATCGGAGCATCCCCAAGCTTAGATGCTTGAGACTTCTTGAAATATTATCTTGGGATGCCTTGGTCATCCCCAATCTTGAGCTTTTGTGTCTCCTTAATTCCTTTTATATCATGGTTTCCCTAAATCTTAAAATCTTCATCCACAAAAAACTCAACAAGAACTCGTGAGAAAAGTTATTATGAATCAATGCAACACCTTATCATTCTCTACTGTAACAAATCACTAAAATTATTATTTAACATTGCATACTAAATGCCTCTACATATTTAATACTCCTATCCACAAATAGAATCATTAAACAAGCAAACATATGCAAACATAACAGCAATATGTCTAAACAGGACAGTCTGTAAAGAGTGCAATTTTACTCACACTTCCATAACTCCAAAAATTCTGAAAATTTATCATAGCTTATTGTGCAAAATAATCAACATTTTATAACATTCTGACTTTTCTCATGAATTCACGCACTAGCGTAAAACTTTCTGTTTCCAAACAGCCACATATAGACTTGCAAAATAAGCATAGCAAAGGCTATACTTGACATTTTTATTGAAGTAAAAGATACAAAACATTATTCTAAATAACAGCAAGGAAATCCTAAGAAAATAAAATGATGCTCCAAGCAAAACAGATATCATGTGACGAATGAAAATGTAGCTCCAAGTAAGGTTACCGATAATGTTGGAGACAAAAGAGGGGATGCCTTCCGGGGCATCCGCAAGCTTAGTTGCTTCGATATTACTTGAATATTACCTTGAGGTGCCTTGGGAATCCCCAAGCTTAGGGTCTTGTCACTCCTTATTCTCCTCATATCGATATCTTACCCAAAACTTGAAAACTTCAATCACACAAAACTTAACGGAACTTCATGAGATGGGTTAGTATGGTAAAGACAAATCATTCACTTTGGTACTGTCAAAGACAAGATTCATAATTGTTTCCTCATGAATCCTACTGTACTCTATAATTTCCACAATTTATATTAAGCAATATAAGCCATAGAAAAAACAAAACAAGCAAACTATGCATTGCAAACAGAATCTGTCTAAAACAGAACAGTCTGTAAAGATCTGAATTAAGGTCATACTTCTATAACTCCAATTTTTTTGAAAAATTAGGAAAGCGTAGAAATTTTTTCTTACCATCAACTGTAAACAATGCAGAATTTTTTGACACCCCAGTGATTTTTAACAATTCTGTTACCAGGCAAAAAAGTTCATGTTTTTGCACAGAATCAAGTCAACTATCATCCACACTATCCCAAAGGCTTTACTTGGTACTTTATTGAAACAAAAGCTATAAAACATGAATACTACAGTATCCTAATCATGTGAACACACAAAAACAGTAGGGGTAAATGTTGGGTTGTCTCCCAACAAGTGCTTTTCTTTAATGCCTTTTAGCTAGGCATGAAGATTTCAATGATGCTCACATAAAAGACAAGAATTGAAACATAACGGGAGCATCATGAAGCACATCACTAGCACATTTAAGTATAACCCACTTCCTATGCATAGGGATTTTGTGAGCAAACAAATTATGGGAACAAGAATCAACTAGCATAGGAAGGCAAAAGAAGCAAAACTTCAAGATGTTCAACACATAGAGAGGAAACTTGATATTATTGAAATATGTAAAAGCATATGTTCCTCTCTCATAATAATTTTCAGTAGCATCATGAATGAATTCAACAATACAGCTATCACATAATTTTTTTTATGATCTACAAGCATAGCAATTTTATTACTCTCCACATAAGCAAATTTATTCTCATCAATAGTAGTGGGAGCAAATTCAACAAAATAACTATCATGTGATTGAAAATTAAAATCATGATGACAAGTTTCATGGTTATCATTACTCAATATAGCATACATGCCATCACCATAATCATCATAGATATCAACTTTGTTATCATAGTCAATTGAAACCTCTTCCGAAATAGTGGATTCATCACTAAATAAAGTCATGGCCTCTCCAAATCCACTTTTACCATTATAATAAGATTCAACACCCTCCAAAATAGTCGGATCATCATTACCTAGAGTTGACACTCTTCCAAACACACTTTCGTCAATATAATCATCATAATAGGAGGCGCACAATCATCATAATAAATATTCTCATCAAAACTCGGGGGACTAAAAATACCATATTCATCAAACATAGCATCCCCAAGCTTATGACTTTGCATATCATTAGCATCATGAATATTCAAAGAATTCATACTAACAACATTTCAACATGCTCATCATTCAAATATATTATGCCAAACATTTTTATTGAATTCTTCTTCTATTAATCGAGCATAATTTTCCTTTCTATCATTTTCAAGAAAGACATGATAAAGACGAATAATATGAGGCCACCTCAATTCCAATTTTTTGTAGTTTTCTTTTATGAACCAAACTAGTGATAAACAAGAAACAAATAGATTCAATTGCAAGATCTAAAGATATACCTTCAAACACTCACCTCCCCGGCAATGGTGCCAGAAAAGAGCTTGATCTCTACTACACAACTTGTTCTTGTAGACTCATTTTGGGCCTCCGAGCGCAGAGTTTTGTAGGACAGTAGCAAATTTCCCTCATGTTGATGACCTAAGGTTTATCAATCCATGGGAGGCGTAGGATGAAGATGGTCTCTCTCAAACAACCCTGCAACCAAATAACAAAAAGTCTCTTGTGTCCCCAACACACCAAATACAATGGAAATTTGTATAGGTGCACTAGTTCGGCCAAGAGATGGTGATACAAGTGTAGTAATGATAGTAGATATTGATTTTTATAATAGGAAGAATAAAAAACAGCAAGGTAGCAATTGATAAGACGGAGCACAAACGGTATTGCAATGCTCGAAAATGAAGCCTAGGGTCCGTACTTTCGCTAGTGAAATCTCTCAACAATGCTAATTTAATTGGATCATATAACCATCCCTCAACGTGCGATGAAGAATCACCCCAAAGTTCTTATCTAGTTGAGAACATAAGAAGAAATTGTTTGTAGGGTACGAAACCACCTCAAAGTTATCCTTTCCGAGGTATAGATACATTGGACACATATCACCCAGCTCAAGGCGGACCACGAAAGCCGCGCCAGTGCATGGTCCCTAAATGAGCATGGGATGCTAGTGGTGGTGCAGCACATCGACGAGCTCCTAACCCATGAGTGCTTTGCCTAGTTCTTTGTTTTCCGTGTCCGGCCGACGGCGCGGCCGGCCAGTTCCTTGTTCCTTTGACTGTTTTCCTCAGTTTCTTCACCAGGGGTGTTCCTTGAGATGCAAGCGTCGGCCAGGCGGGCGTGAATGCCTATCGGGCTGAACAAAGGGCGGAAGGGGCCAAGATCGCCGTGCTCGCCGCCTGGATGGTGGCGGAGTTTGCCTTCGTGGCCAAGGCCTGCCTGCAGGCGATGGAGTGCCACATGAACTGGCTGTTCGAAGCCAGATTGGCGATGGTGGGTGCCCTCTGGCCGAACGCGGTGGTGCCCGACACCGTCAGCTGGCTGGCGCGATGGCTTGAGACCGGCGCGGCGTGACTTGGCGTGTGGAGGGCTTCCGCGGCTGACGTGGCTTGAGACTGCGACGGTATTTCCCCAAAGAGGACGGGATGATGCAGCACAGCTACGGTAAGTATTTCCCTTAGTTATGAAACCAAGGTTATCAATCCAGTAGGAGAACCAAGCAACACTATGTAAACGGTACCTTCATGCAAAGAACAAATACTTGCAACCCGACGCGTAAGAGGGGTTGTCAATCCCTCCTCGGTAAAAAGATAGATTAAATTGTATGAGATTGGATAAATAGATCTAGCAAGAACGCAAAATAAAATAAGTAAAGAAAAAGTGCAGCAAGGTATTTTTGGGTTTTTGGAATAATAGATCTGAAAACAAACATGATAAAATATAGATCTGAAAGCAATATGATAAAAGATAGACCCAGGGGCCGTAGATTTCACTAGTGGCTTCTTTCAAGAAAATAGCATACGGTGGGTAAACAAATTACTGTTGGGCAATTGATAGAAGAGCAAATAATTATGACGATCTCCAAGGCAATGATCATGTATATAGGCATCACATCCAAGATTAGTAGACCGACTCCTGCCTGCATCTACTACTATTACTCCACAAATCGACCGCTATCCAGCATGCATCTAGTGTATTAAGTTCATGGAGAAACGGAGTAATGCAATAAGAACGATGACATGATGTAGACAAGATCTATTCATGTAGGAATAGACCCAATCTTTTTATCCTTAATAGCAATGATACATGTGTGCCTCGTTACCCCTTCTGTCACTGGGTGAGGACACCGCAAGATCAAACCCATCACAAAGCACCTCTTCCCATTGCAAGAAAAATCAATCTAGTTGGCCTAACTAAAACAAAAGATTCGGAGAAGAAATATGAGGCTATAACAATCATGCATAAAAGAGATCAAAGAACTCAAATAATATCCATAGATAGATCTGATCATAAACTCGCACTTCATCGGATCCCAACAAACGCACCACAAAAATTCATTACATCAAATAGATCTTCAAGAGAACATTGTATTGAGAATCAAAAAGAGAAAAGAAGCAATCTAGCTACTGCCTATGGACCCGTAGGTCTAGGGTGAACTACTCACGCATCATCGGAGGACCACCAATGAGGATGATGAACCCCTCTGTGATCGTATTCCCCTCCGGCAGAGTGCTGGAATAGGGCTCTTAATTGGATCTCATGGTTCTGGAACTTGCGGCGGCTGGAATTGTGTTTCTGTCGCTCCCCTAGGGTTTCTTGAATATTTGGGTGTTTATAGAGCTGAGAGGCGGTGGAGCATGGGCCCCACGACCCATCAGGGCGTGCCAGGGGCCTCTGGCATGCCATGGGCCACCCCTCTAGTGCTTCCTTGGCTCCCAAGTTGTTTCTGGTCCAAAAAATCTCCAAAAAGTTTCGCTGCGTTTGGACTCCGTTTGATAGGGATATTCAGCGAAGTAAAAAAACAAGCAAAAAACAGCAACTGGCACTGGGCACTATGTCAATAGGTTAGTCCGAAAATATGATATAAAGTTGCTATAAAATGATTGTAAAACATCCAATAATTATAATATAACAGCATGGAACAATAAAAAATTATAGATAGTTGGAGACGTATTAGCATCCCCAAGCTTAATTCATGCTCGTCCTCGAGTAGGTAAATGAGAAAAACAAAAAAGTTTGATGTGGAATGCTGCCTAACATGTTCATCACATATTCTTTTCTTTTGTAGCATGGAAATTTGGACTTTTAGATGATTCAAAGCAATAGTCTATATTTGACATGAAGACTTCAATACTCAAGCATATCAACAAGCAACCATGTCTTTCCAAATATCAACACTAAAGAAAGTTATCCCTAGCCCATCATGCTCAATCATTGATCCACTCACGAAACGCACTCGAATATTAGCTACATCCAATGCTCAAGTATGATCATAGTGCTCCTAGTTGGTGCTTTATAAGAGAAGATGGAGACTCAAAAAAAACTGCATAAAAGTAAATAGATAGGCCCTTCGCAGAGGGAAGCAGAGATTTGTAGACGTGCCAGAGCTCAAAGCTTAAATTGAGAGATAAAATTTTTGAGAGGCATTCTTTTCCCATCAACGAAAACGACCGAGTAGTTCCCAATACTTTCCATGCTAGATACATCATAGGCGGTTCCCAAACATAAATAATGTGTATTCCTTTTTCCACCATTCTTTCACAATCCATGGCTAGCCGTATCCACGGGTACCTTCCATACCAACACTTTCCAAGGAATTTATTATTTGACAACGTAAATTAAATTTCTTTTTCATTTTGGGACTGGGCATCCCTATTACCGCCACACTCTCATGCAATGACAAGTGAATAAACACTGGTCTTGAGAATAACACATCTAGCATGGAAAAATATTGGCCACCCCCTGCCGCTTCATGAGTGGTACGGGCACACAAAAAGGAAATTCATTTTGAAAATTAGAGTTGGCACATACAAATTTACTTAGAACGGCTCACAAATACCGCATATAGGTAGGTATGGTGGACTCATATGGCAAAACTGGGTTTAAGGATTTTGGATGCACAAGTAGTATTCCCACTTAGTACAAATGGAGGCTTGCAAATAGATTGAGAAGCAACCAACCAAGAAACAAAAATTCACATGAACAAGCATTAAGCATAATTAACACCTAATAATGCACCACAAGTAGGATGTAATTTCATTGCATAACTATTGACTTTCGTGCTAGCATAGGGAATCACAAACCTTAACACCAATATTCTTACTAAAGCATAATTACTCACAAACATGACTCACATATTACTATCATAATGTCTGAAAACTATTACAAAGAATCAAGTTTATTTTGTCCAATGATCTTCATGAAAAAATTTGTTATATCCCTCTTGAATATCTATCACTTTGGCACTAATTTCATGTGTTGCATTTGCTTTTGACAAGCTGAAACAAATTTAAGTGAATAACATGAGCATAAAAAAATTCTATCTCTCAAAATAATATAAGTGAAGCATGAGAACACATTTCTTCAAAAAAATTAAAGCACACCATGCTCAAAAAGATATAAGTGAAGCACTAGAGCAATTCCATAGCTCAAAAACTTTAAGTGAAGCACATAGAGCAATTCTAACAAATCATAGCATAATTTGGGCTCTCTCAAATAGGTGCATCTAGCAAGGATGATAGTGACAAACTAAAAAGCAAAACAAATAAAGACTCATATAAAACAAGACGCTCCAAGCAAAACTCATGATATGTGACGAATAAAAATATAGCTCCAAGTAAAATTACCGATGGTTGTTAGAAGAAAGAGGGGATGCCTTCCGGAGCATCCCCAAGCTTAGTTGCTTGGTTCTCCTTGAATATTATCTTGGGGTGCCATGGGCATCCCCAAGCTTAGGCGCTTTTCACTCCTTACTCCTTCATCCATCGAGATCTCACCCAAAACTTGAAAACCTCAATCACACAAAACTTAACAAAACCTTCGTGAGATCCGTTAGTATAATAAAACCAATCTTTGCTTTAAGTATTGTTGAAAACCCATTAATATTGTCGGGGGGATGAACCCCGGGCAGGCAACGGAACCCGGATCCTTTTCAAAACCTTCAAGGCTGGCGACGCCCCTCAATCCGGCCTGGCAATGGCCGGGTTCCCTCAATCCGGCCTGACAATGGCCGGGTTCCCTCAATCCGGCCTGGCAATGGCCGGGTTCCCTCAATCCGGCCTGGCATTGGCCGGGTTCCCTCAATCCGGCCTGCCAATGGCCGGGTTCCCTCAATCCGGCCTGACCCGCTGGCGCATGCTGGCCGGCCCCGGTGAGCCTTCTCCAGCAAGCAAGCACGACCACGGCGCGCTTCTCAACCCGGCCACGGGTCAGCGCCCGTCCCATCCATGACGTACGACGGAACAAGTCCCCATGAGGAGATGAGCGAAGCCACAGTGGCCCGTCAACTCCGCCGACCTGAACCGGCATGGCCGCGGTGGCCCGTCCACTCCGCCGACCTGAACCGGCGTGGCAACAGTACAGCCCACGCCCTACTGACACCAGCCGACGGCGGCAGGGCGGCGCGTCACTGTGGCCTAGCAGGCCCATCCGCTCCATGACGCGCGACAAGACAGGGAACAGCGTTCCCTGGCGCCCGGCCCCAGCACCGGCTTCCAGACGCTGACATCCCGGCCCCACGGCCGTGTAGCTTTACCGTTGTAACCCTGGGGGGTTGGCCTATAAAACCCCCCAGGAGACCCCCATGTACAGGGAGACTCACGGACACACTGAGCCCGGCACAGTCCCTCTCACTCTCTTGTTCACACACTCACACGCGAGGCAGAGAAGAGGAGCGCTCCCAGCTTCCTTCTTCCTCCTCTGGATACAGCTCCAGGAGCACTCTGTACTGCTACGTACTCCGCATACAAACCACACTCGGCAGGACTAGGGGTATTATCTCTCCGGAGAGCCCCAAACCTGGGTATGTCTCGCATCCCTCGCCCGCTCATGCCAACCTCGCCTCTGGAGCCCACCAGTGCCCTCGAGCCTGCCCTTATCTTTAGCCATCTCATGGCATCTGCCGTGCGCCCACCACGACAGTTGGCGCCCACCGTGGGGCAGCTCGAGGTCCTGGCCGGAGATATGTTCCAGGCGGGGACCTTCATCGACTCCGGTGAGCGCGTCGCGCGCTGCGCGCCCCCGCGCCCGGCGCGCCGATGACCGACGCCGTCGACCCGTTAGCCGCTTCCTTCGCCGCGCTGCGCATCTCCGACGCGTCCTCAGCCGACGAGTACCCCAGCGGGGTGCTCGACATCTCCGACTCGCCTGTCGCCCTCGGCGACAGCAACTACATTGGGGCGGCGGACCTCTACGTCTGGGTGGAGGTGTTCGCCACCGGTTCCGGCTCCGCTACGTCTAGCGCTGCGAAAAGGGCCACCGACGCAAGGGCCGCAGCGGAGCGCGTCAGCACGTCTGACCCGCTGCGCGCCGCGATACAGAATCTCAGCACCCCCATCATCGCTGACGTCAACGCCACCGACGCCGTCCAAACCCGGGCCTAGCTCGACGAGGAGCGCAAGCACCTGCGGGACGCGGCCGAGACGCTCGCTGCCATGCAGCGTCGTCTGGAGTCCGCTCAGCGGGAGCGCGACGCCGCGTACGGCCTCACGCCGACCACGGCCGAGCCCAGCCGAATCGACGAGGTGCGGACCCGTGGCGCCGCCATCGGCCGCACGCTGGGAGCGGCCCCGCCCGTCTATGACACCCCCGTCAAAAACATGCGTGCCGCGCAGGCAGCCGCTGTCGGCTTGGAGCAGCTGCGGGGCGAGGAGCTGCAGGAGCGCCTGCAGCGCATGAACGAGCTGCTCGACGCTGCGAACACGCAGCAGGACCGCCTCAACCATCCCGCCGGATCCGTCTCGCACCGCTCCAAGGACCCCGGCCAGGAGAACTCGGCGTCCTCTCCCCCCGGCGAGGCACACTCCGGCCGAACCCGAACCCGGCGCGACCGCGCCCTGACGACTGGAGACGGCCTGGGTGACGAGCCGGCCGCCGGAGTCCGGCGCCGGCAAGACCCCCCTCCGCAATCCGTCCAGCATGGCAACCCGGCCACGGCCAACCCGGCGCCCCGCGGCCCCGTCGCAAGCCGGCTGGGTCCGCGCGCCATCGACAACACCGACGCTCGCCATCGCCTCGACCAGCTTGCCCTCTCCTTCGAACTGGAGGAGGACAACGCCGTCGGACCGGCTTGTTTCGGCCCGCGCATCCGGGATGAGCTCTTTCGCAAAGGGTTCACGCTGCCCCGTGATACCCCCAAGTACAACGGCACCGTCAAGCCGGAGGACTGGCTCACCGACTACACCACCGCCATCGGCATCGCGGGCGGCAATCGCCGCCTTGCCGTGCGCTACGCCCCGCTCATGCTCCAAGGGTCGGCCCGCACGTGGTTGAACAGCCTGCCGATCGGCAGCATCAACGCGTGGGTCGACTTCGAGCAGGCCTTCGTCCGCAACTTCACCGGCACCTACAGGCGTCCCGGCCGCCCTAGCCAGCTCGCCATGTGCGTACAGGGGTCGGCCGGGGGGGGGGGGGGGGGGGGGGGGGGGGGGGGGGGGGGGGGGGGGGGGGGGGGGGGGGGGGGGGGGGGGGGGGGGGGGGGGGGGGGGGGGGGGGGGGGGGGGGGGGGGGGGGGGGGGGGGGGGGGGGGGGGGGGGGGGGGGGGGGGGGGGGGGGGGGGGGGGGGGGGGGGGGGGGGGGGGGGGGGGGGGGGGGGGGGGGGGGGGGGGGGGGGGGGGGGGGGGGGGGGGGGGGGGGGGGGGGGGGGGGGGGGGGGGGGGGGGGGGGGGGGGGGGGGGGGGGGGGGGGGGGGGGGGGGGGGGGGGGGGGGGGGGGGGGGGGGGGGGGGGGGGGGGGGGGGGGGGGGGGGGGGGGGGGGGGGGGGGGGGGGGGGGGGGGGGGGGGGGGGGGGGGGGGGGGGGGGGGGGGGGGGGGGGGGGGGGGGGGGGGGGGGGGGGGGGGGGGGGGGGGGGGGGGGGGGGGGGGGCCAACGCCGACTCCGCCATGAAGATCCAGGTGGTACTGGATGAAGCCGGCAAGGCGATGCCGGCACCACCCCCCAAGCCGGCTGGCGAGAGTAGCCGCCAGCAGGGTAACCAGCAGAACAACAAGCGCAAGGCCGACCAGCTGGCCCCACGCTACGACAACCGCCTCGTCGCGGCCGCCGAGCAGGCGCCCGCGGCCGGCCCAGCCGGCAGGGGGGGGGGGGGGGGGGGGGGGGGGGGGGGGGGGGGGGGGGGGGGGGGGGGGGGGGGGGCGGCCCAGCCTGCAAGCCGGCAAGATAGCATGGCAGCCCGCCATGAGCTTCGAGGAGATGCTCGACGCCCCCTGCAAGCACCACAGCGGCGCAAGGCCATCCACGCACACGCTCCGGCAGTGCGCCATCACCAAGCGCATCATGAGGGGCGACATTCCACCGCCTCGCGCTCCGGCTCCGGGTGCGGGGCAGCCACCTCCGCCGCCTCCTCCTCCGCCCCCAGCCAACGGCGCGATGCGCGATGAAGCCTACCCCCAACAGAACGCAAGCTACGTCGTCTTCACCAGTCTCGGTGGCGACAAGCGCAGCGAGCGCCGGCTTCGGCAGGAGGTGAACACCGTCATCCCGGCCGTGCCGGAGTACATGCACTGGTCGGAGCGCCCGATCGGCTGGACCAGGGAGGACCACCCGGCCGTCATGCCGAACCCGGGTGGCTACGCCCTCGTCGTCGACCCCACCATCGTCGCTGCCAGGCGCACCTGCAAGTTCTCGCGAGTACTCATTGATGGCGGCAGCAGCATCAACATCCTCTACCGCGACACCATGACCAAGCTTGGCCTCGAGGCCAAGGACCTGGAGCCGTCCCGGACGGTGTTCCACGGCATCGTGCCAGGCCTCTCCTGCTCCCCCATCGGCCGGATCCGGCTCGACGTCCTCTTCGGCACCCACGACCACTTCCGACGCGAGCCCATCTGGTTCGAGGTGGTCGATCTGTCCAGCGCGTACCACGCACTGCTGGGCCGGCCTGCGCTCGCCAAGTTCATGGCGGTCCCCCACTACGCCTACCTGAAGATGAAGCTGCCGGGTCCTAAAGGTCTCATCACCGTCGTCGGCGACTACAGAAAGTCCATTGAGTGCGCTCAAGCCGGCGCCAAGCTGGCCGAGTCGCTGGTCATAGCCGAGGAGCGGCGCCAGCTCGACCGAATCGTCGCGCTAGCCAGCGAGACGCCGGCTGTGCCGGCTTCAGCCAAGGAGTCGGCCGGCGAGGCCTCGTTCCAGCCATCCAAGGAAACCAAGAAGGTCAAGCTGAACCCGGAAGATCCCAGCTGCAGCAAGTACGTCGTCATAGGCGCCCGCCTCGACGGCAAATAGGAAGGCGAGCTCGTCGACTTCCTCCGTGAGAATCGGGATATCTTTGCATGGTCCCCAAAGGACATGCCGGGAATTCCGAGGGAGTACGCCGAGCACAAACTAAACGTCCGCAAGGACGCCAAGCCTGTCCGCCAACCACTACGTCGCCTTTCGGAAGAAAAGAGGAGAACCATCGGTGAGGAGATCGCCAAGCTGCTCGCGGCCGGCTTCATCATGGAAGTATTCCACCCCGAATGGCTGGCCAACCCGGTCCTCGTCCTGAAGAAAAACAACACCTGGCGCATGTGTATAGACTACACCAGCTTGAACAAAGCCTGCCCCAAGGATCCCTTCGCCCTCCCGCGGATAGATCAAGTCATCGACTCCACCGCCGGCTGCGAGCTCCTGTCCTTCCTGGATGCTTACTCCGGCTATCATCAGATCAAGCTGGACCCGGCCGACGCCTTGAAGACATCCTTCATCACGCCCTTCGGGGCGTACTGCTACATCACCATGTCGTTCGGCTTGAAGAACGCCGGCGCCACCTTCCAGCGCTGCATGCAGAAATGCCTGCTGCCGCAACTCGGCCGCAACATCCACGTCTACGTCGACGACATCGTGGTCAAGACCAAGCGGCACCTCACGCTCCTTGGCGACCTGAAGGAGACCTTCGCCAACCTGCGCCAGTACCAGATCAAGCTCAACCCGGAGAAGTGCGTCTTCGGCGTACCGGCCGGGAAGCTGCTCGGCTTCCTCGTCTCGGAGCGCGGCATCGAGGCGAACCCGGAGAAAATCAAGGCCATCGAGCGCATGCGCAAGCCAACCCGGCTGCGGGATGTCCAGAAGTTCACCGGGTGCTTGGCCTCGGTCAGCCGTTTCCTCAGCCGGCTGGGCGAGAAGGCCTTGCCCCTATATCAGCTGATGAAGAAGACGTCGCCGTTCGAATGGAACGACCAGGCGGACGAAGCTTTCCGGGATCTCAAGCGTATGCTCTCCACCACGCCCGTCCTGGCCGCACCGGCCGACAAGGAGCCGTTGTTGCTATACATCGCCGCCACCTCGCGGTCGGTCAGCACGGTGCTGGTGGTCGAGCGACCAGAGAAGGGCAAGGTTCAGCCCGTCCAGCGCCCGGTCTACTACCTGAGCGAGGTGCTTTCCGCCTCCAAGCAGAACTACCCGCACTACCAGAAGATGTGCTACGGCGTGTACCTCACCGCCAAGAAGCTGAAGCAGTACTTCCAGGAGCATGTCATCACCGTGGCCAGCACGGCCCCCATCGGCGAGATCATGGGTTGCCGGGATGCTTCTGGCCGGGTTGCCAAATGGGCAATAGAGCTCGCCAGCCACACCATCCTCTACGAGCCCCGCACCACGATCAAGTC
>JAAAWM010011643.1:0-93102 GCA_036873465.1 Thinopyrum obtusiflorum
ACAAGTGGTACAAGAGCTTTGGTCTCCATTTGCCTTGATTTCCATAGCTTTGGTGATCATAGCCTTGGTTTCACAACGTAGAAGAGAATGGCGTCTAGCGAGGGAAATTACCACCGTAGAGCTCCTTACTTTGATGGTACTAATTTTGCTAGTTGGAAGCATAAGATGAAAATGCATATTCTTGGTCATAACCCCGTAGTTTGGGCTATTGTTCGCATTGGCTTGCAAGGTGATTTCTTCGAGGATGGAAAAGAACCGGATCATTAAGCGTCCGCGGAAGAAATGAAGATGTTGCAATACAATGCTCAAGCTTGCGATATTCTCTTCAATGGATTGTGCCCCGAAGACTTCAACAAAATCAGCCGCCTTGAGAATGTAATGGAAATTTGGGATACTTTGGTTGATATGCACGAAGGTACTAAGTCCATCAAGGAATCCAAATTGGATGTGCTTCAAAGTCAACTTGACAAGTTCAAGATGAAGGATGGTGAAGGAGTCGCTGAGATGTACTCTAGGCTTGCTCTCATCACAAATGAGATTGCCGGCTTAGGAAGCAAAGAGATAACCGACAAATTCATCATCAAGAAGATCCTAAGAGCCTTGGATGGAAAATATGATACCGTATGCACCTTGATCCAAATGATTCCCAATTACAAAGATCTCAAGCCCACGGAAGTCATCGGTAGAATTGTTGCTCATGAGATGTCACTCAATGATAAGGAAGAGCTCCACAACAAGTCAAGTGGTGCTTATAAAGCTTCAAGTGATGCTCCTAGTACATCAAGTGAGAAGCAAGTCTCCAATGAAGAATGAGCTTAATGGTGAAGAACTTCAACAAATTCTACAAGAATAAAAGCAAAGAGAGAAGCTCCAAGTCAAGGTCCTACAATGACAAAAGACCTTCTAGTCGTGATCGCAATTGCTACAATTGTGGAAGACCAGGATGCTACTCCAATGAGTGTATGGCTCCTGACAAGAAAAGAGAAGATTCGCCAAAAAGGAGAAGTAGAAGAGATGAATCACATCCAGGAGAGAGAAGGAGTAGAGATGATCGTTATGAATGAAGACCCTCTCGTAGGAGCAAGGATTCGGAAAGGAAAGGACAAGTCATCAAAGAGCTACACAAGATGAAGGCATCAAGCTCACGTTGGTGAATGGGTATCCGGTTCCGACTCCGACGAATGCTCCGAGAGAAGCTATCACTCCGACTCCGAATATACTCAAGGCGAAGGTGTTGCCGGTCTAGCACTTTGTATCATCCAACTCCTACAGCATATTTGACTCACCAAATGAAGGAATTGGAAGATGCTTCATGGCCAAAGGCCCTAAGGTATCACACCCCAAGTATGTTGATTTCAATAGTGATGAAGATGATTTGCTAGGTGATGGTGATTTATTGTTGACAACACTAGTGATGAAAACTATGATGAAATATCTAGTATTCATGCTAATCAAGATGAAACGAATGACAATGATAAGAAGGAGATTGAGCGTCTAACAAAAGAACTAAACACTCTTAAGTTAGCTCATGAAACAACTCAAGAGGATCATAGAGAGCTCCTAAGGACTCATGAGAAGCTACGCTTCGAGAAGCTAAATTTAGAGCAAGAGCATGAGTTCCTAAAAGCTATCAATGATGATCTTCGAAAGAAGAGTTCTTCTTATCTTGCCAAACATCTCCTCTTGTCTATTTATATGCCACAAGTAAAATCTAGCAATAAGAACAAGAAAGATTCTTCCTCTAGTAGTAACAATAACCATGTTAAATCCAATATTGTTGCTTCTAGTAGTTCTCTTGATTCCACTAATGATTCTCAACCAAGTTACACTTGAGCAAGAAAATATCTTATTGAAGGGAATTATAGAGAAAGGTGTTTACAAGAGCCTTGCCAGAAGTAATCAATTTGAGGAAATTGTACGCAAGCAAGGAAGGCACCGGAAGAATCAAGGTGTTGGTTTTGAATGAAAGTTCAATGCCAATGGAGTTGAGTGGGAAGAAGATCAATACCCCAAGATGAAGTTTGTTCCTCAACAAGAGAAGTATGACCCCACTTCTTTCAAGGGAACACAACCTCAAGATGATCTTCCACCAAAAGACCACGAGCTAAAAGACAAGGACAAGCTTCAAGAAGAGATTGATTCATTTGAAGAAGCTCCTAAGGCCATGGTCAAGTGTGTTCCCAAGACCACATCAAGTTCCACTTCATCAAGTATGGCTACAACTCCAAGGATTCCCATCAAGTTGATGTGGATCCCAAAGAAGAAGAACTATAGTGTTCTTGAGGGTGACTCCGCCAACATACTTGACTTATATTCATTTTGGCAAGGATATGTGCAATAAACTTCCATATCTTGCACTAGTTCATGGAGTCACAAACCCTCTTGTTGGTAAGACAAGGGACAAGGTAACCTAATGCTTTCATGGACATCATCATATTTGTGTTTCACTCTATGTCTATGATATCCTTGCATGTTCCTTGTGGGACTAACCCATGTAGGTATTGAAAGTACAACACTCCAATGGATTGCTCCAAATGATCTACATCAATATTGAGCATCCACATCATCAACATCTACATAAAGTCATCATTGACAAAACCCAAGGTTAGTTCATCCCTCTTAGGGGGGATATCACATCTAGGGGGAGCTTTGCTCTAAAAATTGAGCTAAAGCAATTTTAATGGTGTGAACACAACAATGCTTTATGTAAAAGTGGTAACCCCACTTGTGCTCAAACAATGAGTATGATCTATGATCAAATATTCTCATTTGACTCCTAAGTCAATATACTCATATATAGATGACCTAGTCATCGTCAATTGCTTGATAGATGCTAGAGTGTATGTGCATGCTTTCACACATGTTTCATTTGCTATCTTATTGTGTGAGCATGTTGGTTGCATAATTTTCTCCATTCGAGGACATCCATTTGTTGTTTTGATTGTTTGGTTTTTATTGGCCAAATGGATGGACAACAATGCCTAAGTACTCCCTCTAGCTATCTATGCTTTTCCTCTTCTCAAATTCTATTCATGCTACATCACAAAATTTGAACAAGTCTCTTTCAGACCCTCCGAGTGAGGAGCACTCGGAGCCACCAATCTGTCAAAGGCTGACTTCCAAAACCTCTTAGTGAATTTTGGTCAGACCAACACATTCACACTCGGTCCCACCGAAGCCACTAAGTTGATCTAGGTTTTCACCTTGGTGCCACCGATTAGAACAATTAGGTCTCACCGAGTTGCAGCAACTGCAAGCAGTTTTGCATCTCGGTGCCACCGAATCATTCCACTCGGTGCCACCGACAACTAATGGGTATATATACTCCCCGGCCCGTCGTTTGGATATTTCTTCAAACTCCCGAGCCCGTGCCGCCCCATTGCTACCGCTCTTGGTCTCCGGATCATGGTCATCTCCACCTGTGCGCCATCGTCACAGGTCTCCGCCGCCGTCAATGGGAATCGCCTCCGCCGTTGCCGCCGTAGCGAGCCATCACCAAGTTAGGGTATGGTTGGGCCCCTTTGTGCAACTTCCTTACTCCGATTCTATGCACAATGTAAATGCATGTATTCTTGCCACGATTGAAAACTTTCTATCCACACAAAAACTCCTCTAGATTAGATTTGATGCAAAATCTTAGGGTTAGGTTTCCGCCGAACTCATCTCGGACCGACCGAATTGAAGTTTTCAGTCCCACCGATTGGCCCTGGCCATTGCACTAAGTCCAACTTGGTTTGACCGAAACGCACTGATCGGTGAGACCAAAAGCAATTTCTCAGTAAAACCCTAGCATCTCGGAGTCACCGAACTTTAACTTGGTCTGACCGAAACTGCATGTTTAGACTCTGTTAAGTGCTTCGTTGCCACCGAGATTATCAAATCGATAGCTCCGAAATGCTTTCTGTAGAAAATTAAAGTCAAGATTTTGAATCATTTTTGCTAAAATCAGCTGTCTTTTGTGATGCTCATCCACTCTACCTACATCCATCTATTCACAGGGTCAGTTGTAGAAATGTCTGAGGCTAGTGATAGTCAGAACAGGTCAGAGGAGCAAGTCAACCTCAGTTAGGGCACTAGTCCCAGCAGCAGCTATGATGATGGGAGTAGAAGCACTCCTAGCAAGTTGCCAAAAGCTGCTACCAGACAAAGGAAGAAGTGGAATTCTGACTGTGAAGATGAGGACTTTGTGATTGAGGAAGAAGTGACTTCCAAGAAGAAAGTGGTCAAGAAAGAATATGTTGGTGCTGCTCCCACCACCAAGCCAGGTCTGCAAAAGAAACCTCCTGCCAAGAGAGCTCCCATGTCCAAAGCTAGAAAATCTACTGCTACCCATGAGACTATGGAATTGACACTTGAGCCCAGAGAGGAAGATGAAGCTGCTGGTGGGAAGAAGAAAAGGAAGGAAAGGGTCAAGAAGACCATTTCCAGAGTTATTGGAAGACCATCCATGATGAGGGATGAGGATGAAGATGAGGAGGAGGTAGAGCCTATTGCACCTCCTACAAAGTCTCAAAAGTTGATGGCTGAAGCCATCAAGACTGGTGCTGCTCCTTCCAAGCCCAAGTCTGCTCCCAAGCCTGCTGCACCCAAGCCTTCTGTTCCAAAGAGATCCTGTCGTGGAATTGTCACGGCAGATGTCCTAGTGTGAGGACTTAGTCGTGAGGCCAACGCATCTATGTAGTAGCTTGAGAGGGGTTGGACGGATTCGAGAGACGCGAGGTTTTACCCAGGTTCGGCCCCTCGCGGTGGAGGTAAAAGCCTACATCCTGCGTCATTGATATTGATGATGATGATCACGATTACAAGGGTGCTCTATCTCGAGAGCTATGACTTGTGTGTCTAAACTTGTGAAAACTTCTCCCTCTTGGGGTGCCCTGCCCCTCCTTATATAAGTTGGAGGGGCGGCTTACATGACTAGCCCTAGTAGGATTAGGACTATTCTATTACAAGTGGAATCTTAGTCTTGCTTCCTTCGTAAGGGAATATTCCTTATTCTTTTCCTCTTAAGCTGGCCTACCATAACATGAGCCGGCCTTCTGGGCCTTGGGCCTTGTCGTCTGTCTGACCCGCCTGCCGGGTCACCCATGAGTCGCCAGTCTTCGGGCGGGTTACCGATGAAACGCCAAGTCCCGGCCGGGTCATACCGCGGGGTATATCCCCGACATTAGCCCCCACTTTAATTTGGGTTTATCCATGTTAAATTGATCTTGCAAAATAAACACAAGAACAAATTTGACAGGTTGTGCTCCAAATTAAAAGTTTTTCTGAGCCGGCGCCTGATCATCATTAAGTCCTTGTCATGTCCTTATTCTGAAAAGTCTAGGTCAATAGGCCAGCTTCATAGTCAATTTGCTTGTAGAAAAATATTATAAGAAAGAATCCATTTGAGTCGGCCTTCAATGCTCTGACTTAATAAATATATTGGACTTAAGATGTCCTTCTGGAGCTGAACCAGCTTTTAAATACTCTGGCTTAATGGTGCTAGAGCTTGTCAAATTGATATCCTCGAAATTGCTGGGTTATGATTGATAATGCCGGGTCATGATTGTTGTTGACACCGGGTCATGTAATTGACTTTCCTGAGTTATCCAGGCCAAAACTGAGTATATGATACCTGGTTTGTTCAAAAAACTGAGAACTTTGAAGATGTTCCTCCCTGATATCCATATCACCTGTAGCCCCCAAGTCTTAAGAAGAGAACATAGTGATAGCTTAAGACTTGCTTCAAAATGCTGCAACTTTGGAGAAATCCAGTTTGTTCATCTAAGCCACCAGTCATAAACTAAATATTTTGCACTTCAAATGTGTAGCCCCCAAGTGTTGGGTCATTATGCAATAATGAGCATGGACTTGGTAGATATGATCATGTAGATTTGAGCAGCAACATGTAGCCCCCAAGGGCCAGCTCAGTAAGATAATACTGAGCTGGGACTTTACATGTACTTCAAAAAATAACACCAAATGATGTAGCTCCCAAGTTTCGGGTTACCTTTGACAGGAGCAATTAGTAGCCCCTAAGGGTTGGCTCATCACTATCTGATGGGTCGGGTCTTCAATGAGGCGAGTTAAAATGACTTTGCATTAGCCCCCGAGTGCCATGGTCCATGCTTGCAGTGACATGGGACTTGCATACTCGATGTAATCTTGATTTGAATAATGTAGCCCCCAAGTGTCGGGTCGTATGCCTGCAGCAACTCAGGACTAAATAAAACTATATCCATTGTTCGGATAATGTTTCTAAAAGCCTTTGTGTCGGTTCTATATCCGGCATATCTCGTAGTAGGGGTCCTAAGCTAGGCATCTTGGAGCGATGGTAACACGGACACATGATTTTATCTAGGTTCAGGCTCTCTCGAAGAGATAAAACCCTACGTCCTGCTTTTGATTGTGTTCATATGGGGGATAGTACAGAGTACATGTGTCTACCATGAGATTGTTCTAATGATTATTAGATGATCTATTGACTAGCCTAGCCTCGGTTTATATAATACACCAGAGGCCTGGGGTTTAGGAGAGTCCTCGGCTTGGGTGCCAAGTCTTGTGGAGTCTTCCTTGTATGCGTCATGGGCAGCCCGAACTGGCCCAATAGTGAACCGCCATGGGGGTCCTCGGCCCGTCCACCTGGTCGAGAGACGACGTGGTGAGTACCCCCTAGTCCAGGACACCATCAGTAGCCCCCTGAACCAGTCTTCAAGTTGGGGACACTCCTTGGTTCTTCCGAACTATTCTTCATCTTCGGTCGCCGGCCTTGAAAACTGGTTCAATAAATCTTCCCATCAATGTTCTGAGGATTGCCGAGCTAAATCCGAAGATTTCACACGTCGGGCATCCAAGGAGCCCTTTAAGTCTTCGGCCTTCTTCAATGCCTTGTTATTTTTACACCACACCTCGGGTTTAAAGTGTTTCCGGTGCGGCGGTGTCCTCTCACGTCCCAGCTCCAATGCCGAACTATATCCAAGCTCCTACACCGGACTGCATCCGAGGTGTCTTTTTGCAACCGAGCTCCAACGACGAACTGCACCCAAGCTCCAACGTCGCACTGTATCCAAGCTCCAATGTCGGACTATATCCGAGCTCCAACGCTGGACTGTATCCAAGGTGTCATAGATCACCTTGGCTCAAAAAAGTCGAAGGAGTTTAGACGAGCTTAATGCTGCAAATGCCCTCTATGGAGCCAGCCACTTGTATCCGAGCTTTATACTAGACTGCATCCGAGGTGGTGCACAACCTCGGTCTTGGGCTGATTTTTTATAGATATATTTTTGATTGGTGCAGTTTATTTGCTGACGAGATGTATAGCCAGTAGCCCTCAAGGTGTGTGTCGGCCTAAAATCCAAGATGCACCTGAAGGAAAACATGAAACCGCTGATCCCAGTAGCCCCTGAGACTCTGGTCGATTCGTGAAGAGGATCAACTCCTAGCTCGGCAGCATACGTAGGAATAGAAATGATGTGTAATATATTAGAGGAAATAGTGATCGGCGGACGGGCCCTTGAGAGAGGATTTTGAGAAGTCGCCATAATATATTATCTTGATGCCGGATAAGTCCCAGATGGTACCTATTGTTGTCCAAAGATGCGTTTGCCCATAGTTCGGTCAAGCCGAACACTGAACACTTTGAATTTTCTGCATTGAATAGGCAATGCAGTAGCCCCCGAGCCACTGGTCGGGTGGCAACACCAGATCAGGGGATCGATGTGCCCCTTTGATATTTGTAAATGATAAGCCCGAAGCCCAGTAGCCCCCGAGCCTTAATGTGGGCATGGGTGGCCGAATTAAGGATCGATATCCGTTTGGCAGAAAATTTTGTTGTGTGTAACACAAACTTCTCAGAAAGAGAATAAAGATCTCTTAAAGGATCTAGAGCTAACGAAAGCTGAGCTCGTCAAGGTCAGCCTCAAGGTGCTTAATAGATAGGAAATCAATGCCAATAGGGAATTATGAGAGCGTTATGTCAACTACTCGGTTGTCTCAGCGAGATTGTGCCCTTGATTCTGTAAAAGATTGGCTGCAATAAATTGACTTTTGCTCGCAATTTATGAGTAATGATTCTATGTACCCAAATACTTTACGTCATTAATGCTCGGATCCGCATTGTACAAAACTTTGTTGATCGACCATCGGCTTCAACCTCCTCGGCCAGTAGCTGGGGAGTGTTTGTCCTACTTTATAAAGCCTTTATGAGGGCAAAGATTTATGGCAAACAAGGCAATCCGGCCATACGGTTTTATAAACAAAGGTACGCGGAGAGATATGTTATATTAGTTTTTATTGTAAGAAACATCTTCCAAAAAAATAGTCCCGCTATCGGTTCCATTCTTTGGGTTGTCATGCTGACCATGATCATGAAACCTCACCTCCGGTGAATGTGGGAGGAAAATAGTGAGGATTTAGTTTGGGGAAAGTGCCCGAACTCTATGGTCTAATGAGCCGAAATTTTCACTTCCGCCATTGCCGACCTATTATATCCTTTAAGATGGCTAGCTTTCGGCTTCACCCAGTCTGAGGTACTAACCCGGATGACCCGGTAGTAACAATCACAGAGGTGCTCCCTTTACCACCTAGCCAAACAATCGGGAATGTACGGGTAAGCACAGGAGCCAGGCAACCCAGCTTGGCCAAAATCTTAAGTCAAATTGATGCATATTTATGGCTTTATAACGATAATTACGGAAGGCAGCGCTCGTATATTAAATACAAACGCTGATGATATATATATTTTTGACTCTATTGCGACCGTTTATAATCTGAAAGTGGCCCATCGTCAGCTTCTACCCCTTTGTAGATGCTACGCAGGGTGTTTCTATACTAACAAGACAACCCTTAGCCGACGTCTCGGTGCCCGGAGGCGGTTGTGTTAGCAGAAACAAGGCAATCAGATATCTAGGCTTTATAACTTTCACTTAGTCATAGGAGCTTAAAGTTGGGAGGCCAGTTACTAGCCCCCGGTTAGTGTTCGGCACTGACCGAAGTCCAGCCATTAACACTTCGGCCAATGTTATTAAAGGCCCATCGTGTAACACAGCGTAATCGTAATTGATCTATAGTTTGACACCGTCATCAGATCGCTGACCAGTTTACGCCCATTGTGATAGTCAGTTTTCAGGTTTCTCCACTAAGGCGCTTAACCATTCGAGTTGGAAGCACAATCGAAGTGGTTCTCCCTTTGCACACCTAGCCGAACACATCGGAATGTAGGAAGCAAGCACAGGAGCCGGGCAACCCAACTATCGACCGAAGACACAATTCGGAACCGATGCATATAAAGCAAAATCCGAGAACGTTACGCCAAGGAGTCCATGGAGTACCTTGGCTTTTTGTAGGTTCGGCTCTAGTTGCAGCCCCACGTTGATATTGCCGAAGCTTTAAAGGCGTCCGGCGTTGTACTGCGAGACTTATGCTGAGAACACACAAATAGGTTAAAACTGCCGTAAGCTTGGAAAACCAAAAAAAAACTTTACGTCCGAACTAAATCAGGTTTTTTGTGCCAATCCAAAATCAACCTTAAAAATTATTGTGCTTCTGTCGTGCTTTAACATGACACGTCCGATCTCTAAACTTCAAGTAGGCTAGCCTTTGGCTTCAACCTCCTTATCCCGAAGGTGGAGTGCTTCTCTGAGGCCAGTTTAGCGAACTAAACTCGAGCGGCTTTAGAGAGAAACTAGGCTATCTGGCTATTGACCATACACTCGAGTCAAAAAAAGAGTGGTAGAAAAATACTTTGCAACGACTAAGAAAAAAAATTAAAACGGCTCATGTAAATTTATGAGCCCCCAGTTAACTTGGGTAAAAGAAATATTTTTAACAAACAACTTTTTTGACCAACTAAGTTTTTAACAAATGACTATAATGTTTGGTCAAACCAAACAAGAATTAAAAATTGAAAAGGCTTAGCATGAAAGCGACTTAGCTGGTTAATGTGTTCCGTGTAGATGACGCGGTCCAGGCTTGTGGCTGGATGAATTCCCATCCCCCGAGCCGGTCCTGAGGTGGCCAAGAGAAGAGCTCGGCATTTCGAAGTGGTGACATAGCTCGGCGGCCGAAGTGACGACGTAATTTGATCAATGAAGGTGGGAAGACGACGCCGGCACGCCAAGGTGACCACGTGACATGGTCGAAGTAGACTACCTGCACACATAAAATAGTGCAAGCAAGAAATAACAATAATAATTTAAAAACGCATAAGTAATTTATGCAAAGTGAATAAAGGAACAAGGCCTGAGGTCCGAGGTTAATTTGGCGATGCGACGCGTAGACGTTGACATAGGTCGGGATTCCAATATATAGAATAAACCGTGTCACGAAGGCACTGTCCACCGACCACTAGTTGCGTAGACGATCTTGATATATTTAATTAAATATGGTGATGCTTGATCTCTTCGGCTTGGATCGCCTCGTGGCGGCGTAGAGCATTAATATACCTACATGCTTAAAGTAATGCAGGCCATGAAAAGAGAAAATAATTCTTTGCATAATTAATATATGCAAAATATATTTAAATAGGAAAAAAAGTCATGGCTTAAACACCAAGATTGCTTTGGCGGAGCCTGTATGTCAACATCCACAAGATGACTACGTAGACGTGGCCTGATGACAGCACGATGATGCCGGCCGTCGTGGATGAAGTTTACTTGACATGACTCAGTACATGCAAAACTGGTCATACTGTTCATCACTCAGACCTCTAAAAATCAAGTTGCAAGTTAGTAGTGCGTTAGTGCACAACCTACACATATTCAATGAAAAGAAGCAATGGTTGGATAACAGGAACCTTAATACTTAGTTTTAAAAAAAGGAAAATGGAGCAAAGAGGCTTCCCTGGATGTGTGGCTGCTTGGGACCACGTCGTGTATGGCTGTAGGATGCGTGGGGCGGCAGCAGCCCTGATAGCTGGTAGTCAGCGTTGCAGGAGAACAGCAGCAGATCAGTCCGGTCTGATAATTTGATGGCAACTACACGTCCGATGACAATGTGGTGATGCTGGCACCTCGTTGTTTACTTGACATCTAGTATAGTATACGTGCAAAACCAGTTCCACCTTTAATTAATCAAACCTTGAAAAACGTGTTGCAAATTAGTACTAGTATATACTAGTACTAGTACATTAGAGTTTGTCTTATGCATGCTCATCCAAAAGTAGCAGACGACGAATAGATAGTAGCAGATTAAAAAAAGAAAAGAGGAGGAAGGGAACCTCCTTGCCGCTACCGATCTGAGCGCTTGTCAAACGGCCCGCCTGCGCTGCACCATGTGGGTAGTACGGACGCACGCTCTCCTCGACTGGGTCGCCGCTGTTCAGATTGCACTTCTTTGTTAATTTTGGCATCGGCCCCTGTAGCGAGTCCACCAACTATGTTGTTCTGTAGGAGCGCGTTTCGCCGGGATTTCTACTGTACGTAAGGTAGCCCGGATCCGATGTACAACCAGACTGCGGATAGAGTTGCTGCCACTGAAATTTTATTGATCCGATTTGACTGCAAATAAATAGCACAACGCGGTAGCAATGATTTTGCAGAAGAGAAAATTTACATGAAATAGATCTAACTGAAAATGTATCACCTGATCATCTCATCGATCCGTGACG
This sequence comes from Thinopyrum obtusiflorum, assembly GCA_036873465.1. Lineage (NCBI taxonomy): Eukaryota > Viridiplantae > Streptophyta > Magnoliopsida > Poales > Poaceae > Thinopyrum > Thinopyrum obtusiflorum. The sequence continues at coordinate 11,585 of JAAAWM010011643.1, forward strand.
ATCACCCAGCAGGCTCTCAGTGAAGGCACCAAAATCGGTTCTATATCTGGCATATCTCGTAGTAGGGGTCCTAAGCTAGGCGTCTTGGAGCGATGGTAACACAGACACAGGATTTTACCCAGGTTCGGGCTCTCTCGAAGAGATAATACCCTACGTCCTACTTTTGATTGTATTCATATGGGGGATAGTACATAGTACATGTGTCTACCATGAGATTTTTCTAATGAATATTAGATGATCTACTGACTAGCCTGGCCTCGGTTTATATAATACACCAGAGGCCTAGGGTTTAGGAGAGTCCTCGGCTTGGGCGCCAAGTCTTGTGGAGTCTTCCTTGTATGCGTCATGGGATGCCCGAACTGGCCCAATAGTGAACTGCCATGGGGGTCCTCGGCCCGATCCACCTGGTCAGGAGACGACGTGGTGAGTACCCCCTAGTCCAGGACACCGTCACTTTGTAAAAATCAATATTGAACCATGCTCTTTGTTGTAAGCTGATATTTTGGGATGAAGAAATAATAACCATTGCTCTGAAATAATAACCCGGCGGCTCTTGGCCGATGGCGACTTAATGTGCATTCATTGTAATCCAGTATTTTTGTAACCCGGTGGCTTAAAGCCTTTGTAAAAATCAAGAACTGCTAACCCTTTTGAAACACCAATTTTAATCTTTGATGATGGGCTTGAACTTAATCATTTATTTAAGCCATAGCTCTGCATGTCCTGCACAAAGTTTAAACAACATATGCCCTGGCGACTGGAAAATTGGCTCATACTACCGGCTTACATCGCCATATCCAGTGAGGGTGACAACCCAAAGATTTATAAGCGCATGATTCCAATTGCACAATCCAAAGTATACTGGCGACTTAACTTCAAAAGCTAGGGCGGGTGACAACCCAAACATAATATTCATTCAAATATTGAAAAGTCATACATGTAGACTGATATCATAATGACGCTGTAATAATTGTGATCCAGCATGGGTATTAACCCGTAAAAAATCATGACTTGAATTTATTCAAGGCAAATCATCCTGGCGACTTAAAGTCTGCTCATCAGGGCAGGTTATTAACCCAAGACTCTCAAATATGAGTCATAAAAATTAAGGCTACATGGGCCTTAATTGTTTTAAACCATATTCTAATATGGAACAAGGATATGAATCCAAAAATGTTCACAGAAAACAACAAATCAGAAAAACAAGGCTTTCATAGGCCGCCAAGCCTAAAACTCAAGTGCTTTCATGGGCCACACAACCACTGAGTTAATCCTTCATTCAAACCTGTAAGCCGGCCCTCACATGACAAACCGCCATTTTAACCTTGACAAGTTCAGGGTCTTTATTACAAGATTGACTGTTAAGAGTACGGCGGGTCATTCCAGGATTACCTGGGTGGAGTGACAAGGACATACAGGCAGGATAACCCGGAATTTGGTGTTTACACCTGGCATATAAGCCGATCAAGCGGGTAAGCATAACTATGCTCATTGAGCAGGAAGCCCCCAAGTGACCTATCATAAGCCCACAAGGCAGGATACCTATGTTTGAACTGTGCACTACATCAAGTTCTCTTTGGTAACCTTTAATTGGGCAGGAAGCCCCCAAGTGATTTGTAACAAGGCATGTAAGCCCGATCATGAGGGTAAGCACAGCTATGCTCATTGAGCAGAAAGCCCCCAAGTGATCAATAATAAGATAAGCCCATAAGGTAGGATGCCCATGTTTGAACTACACAATGCAGCAAGTTCTCTTTGGCAACCTTTAATTTTTCTTGAGAACTCGAACTTGCGAGAGGTGTATTCTTCTTGAACCGGATGCTAAGCCGGATATTAAGAGCTCAAAACTTTACGGGAGAACATATTTCCCTTGAGCCGGATTTTGAAATGGAATCTCTTTTGATTACCCGGAACTCTCTTTTGAGCCGGACCTTTCTGATTGCTCGCATTTTTTAAGCCGGAAATTTTCTGATGGTCTTTAAATTTGCACCACTATGGCAATAGCCTTCGGGACCGGGTTATCTTTCCCTCCAACATCCTGGGGTTCTTGAATATGCTGAAACTGGCAAGATTTGCTGAGTCATGTCCGTGTAGCCTCCGAGTCTTAAGACGTCTCAAGGAGTTGGCTTGAGATTCTTCATTCTTGGCCATAGCATAAGAGGTATATCCTTGGCGTTTGATAACGCGATGTAAATCCACCTTTGCAATGAAGAATTATTCTGGAATTTTCCTCGAGCGTCTCAACCAGTGAAAAATTACTGTAAGAAAAAGCCAGCCGTGGCATTATAAACCGGCGCACACGGGCGAGTCAGCCATGGTGTTGTAAGCCAGCGCAGACGGGTGAATCAGTCGCGGCGTTGTAAGCCGGCGCGGACGGGCAAGCCAATTGCAGACGCGGTGAGCCGACGGACGGGCGAGTCAATTGCAGGCGCGGTAAGCCGCGCGGGCGGGCAAGTCAGCCGCGTCGTGTTGATGTAGACTGGGTCGTAGGGGCGGCGGCTTGTGTACACCTGTGGAGCAGTTTGGCACGGATGAACATCAGTGCAAGATGATGCTGGCGCACGCTCCATATCCGTGGTATAACAACCCCGTTGTCATGAATAATTATCCTGCGTAACAATATTGCAAGACCAAGTAATTGTTTTTTTAACAAAAACAATATGTGCCAATAAGAATAGATATGATGGATATCACCTAATTTGTTCGGACAATAGATGATCCGTATATAGCGCCCGTGAATAATCTACAGTAATTTCAATGATGATGTAGCCACTTTCTCCTTTTCTTGCAGAAGGGATCAACCATAGTGTTGCAACTGTCACCGACCATTATATGCCCCTGCAGAATGCCAAGACCCCAAAGAACCTTATAGCCAACACGGTCGAGGCAAGGGTGTGACAGCAGAGGCGGGACGACTCAGAGGCGGCCGCATGGTGGAGACCAGCGGCACCTCAGAACGGACCCTCCGATGTTTGTACAAGTCAAAACTCTTTGGCAATTCAGACGGAACTTTTTGCTGAGGCGGTCGGAACTCTTTGGCGATCCAGACGGAACTTTTCGTCGAGGCGGTCAGAACTCTTTGGCGATTCAGACGGAACCTTTCGTCGAGGCGGTCGGAACTTTTTCAATGAGCCGGCCAGAACTTTCCGATGAGCCGGCGGAACCTTTTGATGAGCTGGATGGAACTTTTCGACGAGCCGGCCGGAACTTACCGACTAGCCGGCCGGAACTTTCTGATCAGCCGGGCGGAACTTTTTCGACGAGCCGGGCGGAACTTCTCGATCCCTGGGAAAGCGCCCTCCAAGAACTCAACACCACCGTGCGCAGGCCCCACGGTGGGCGCCAACTATCGTGGAATTGTCACGGCAGATGTCCTAATGTGATGACTTAGTCGTGAGGCCAACGCATCTACGTAGTAGCTTGAGACGGGTTGGACGGAACCGAGAAACACGAGGTTTTACCCAGGTTCGGCCCCTCACGGTGGAGGTAAAAGCCTACATCCTGCTTCATTGATATTGATGATGATGATCACGATTACAAGGGTGCTCTATCTCGAGGGCTATGACTTGTCTGTCTAAACTTGTGAAAACTTGTCCCACTTGGGGTGCCCTGCCCCTCCTTATATAAGTTGGAGGGGCGGCTTACATGACTAGTCCTAGTAGGATTAGGACTATTCTATTACAAGTGGAATCCTAGTATTGCTTCCTTTGTAAGGGAATATTCCTTATTCTTTTCCTCTTAAGCCGGCCTACCATAACATGAGCCGGCCTTCTAGGCCTTGGGCCTTGTCGTCCGTCTGACCCGCCTGCCGGGTCACCCATGAGTCGCCAGTCTTCAGGCGGATTACCGATGAAACGCCAAGTCCCGGCCAGGTCATACCGCGGGGTATATCCCCAACATTAGCCCCTAGTTTAATTTGGATTTATCCATGTTAAACGGATCCTGTAAAATAAACACAAGAACAAATTTGACAGGTTGTGCTCCAAATTAAAAGTTTTTCTGAGTCGGCACCTGATCATCCTTAAGTCCTTGTCATGTCCTTATTCTGAAAAGTCCGGGTCAATAGGCCAGCTTCATAGTCAATTTGCTTGTAGAAAAATATTATAAGAAAGAATCCATTTGAGTCGGCCTTCAATGCTCTGCCTTAATAAAAATATTGGACTTAAGATGTCCTTCTGGAACTGAACCAGCTTTTAAATACTCCGGCTTAATGATGCTAGAGCTTGTCAAATTGCTATCCTCGAAATTGCCGGGTTATGACTGATAATGCCGGGTCATGATTGTTCTTGACACCGGGTCATGTAATTGACTTTCCTGAGTTATCTAGGCCAAAACTGAGTATATGATATCTGGTTTGTTCAAAAAACTAAGAACTTTGAAGATGTTCCTCCCTGATATGCATATCACCTGTAGCCCCCAAGTCTTAAGAAGAGAACGTAGTGATAGCTTAAGACTTGCTTCATAATGCTGCAACTTTGGAGAAATCCAGTTTGTTCATCTAAGCCACCAATCATAAACTGAATATTTTGCACTTCACAAGAAATATATAAGCTGCAGAGAAGAACAAGGCCCCAGTGCCTAAGGTCCAAGAGGATGATGAGCCACTAGTGCTCAGAAAACTGAAGCCCAAGACTCCAGATCACAATGATGATCATCCAGTGGCTGAAAACATGAAGTTGAGGAAGGATCATGGTCTGAGATTATGGAGACAGACGGATCCATATGCCACAAGGAGAAGGACTGTTGTGGACTACCGCTTTCATACCATAGAACAGTAGGACTTCCATGAGACTATGTTGCTGGACAAGAAGCCCATAGTGTGTGATATGAAATGGGTTGATTGGGAATATATTGATGAGAATGAAGACTATTTTCCCCATGTTCATGAGAGCTTCAGGCTGAATGGAGTTGATGAATTTGTTGGTCAAGAGCTCACCAAGTGGAATGATGAGATGATTATGCAGTTCTACTCCACTGCCCACTTCTATCCAGATGGAAAGATAGTGTGGATGACTGAGGGCACCAGGTACCAGTCATCAATCTCTGAATGGGCTGAGCTGATCAATGCTCCAAAGGAAGAAGAAGATGATCTTGATGTTTATGGCAAACCCAGGAAGGATCACAACTCCATGTCTAACATGTATAAGCCTATTCTTGATGCAGCCCTGGAGACTCACAAGTTGGGATCAATCAACTATCTGCTTGCTGGATTGACCACCATGAACACCATCTTCAGGCATACTTTGTTGCCCAAGTCTGGAGATCACAGGATGATATGTGGTCATTCCATCAACTTGCTACATTTGTTTGATGTTCCCCAGAAGTTCAAAGTCATGAGCTTGATAGTTGAGATAGTCAAGAGGACAACGGCTGACTAGAAGAGATCATGTGGATATGCCCCACACATTCAGATGTTTATCAACTCCAAGGTTGGAACTAGGACATATCTACTTGACAAAGAGCATCTACCTCTTAGGCCTGATTTTGAGGACAATGAGGTTGTCATGGATGCATCACATCCTACTTCAGCCGAGGCCTAGGAGAAGATAGAGAAAGCAAAGGCTACAAAAGCAGCAAAAGTAGCAAGTGCTCCAGATGCTTCAATAGTGAATCTCAAGATTAAGCAAGATCAGCTAACATATCTGCTAGAAGCTACCGTGACGATTGAGAAGAGCTTGGCCACTGATGTCTACTACACAACTTATTCATGTAGACTCGTGTTGGGCTTCCAAGCACAGAGTTTTGTAGTCCCTCAAGTGGATGACCTAAGATTTATCAATCCATGGGAGGCATAGGATGAAGATGGTCTCTCTCAAACAACCCTGCAACCAAATAAAAAAGAGTCCGTTGTGTCCCCAACACAACAAATACAATGGTGAATTGTATAGGTGCACTAGTTCAGTGAAGAGATGGTGATAGTAGATATTGATTTTTGTGATAGTAACAATAAAAAACAGCAAGGTAGCAAGGAACAAAAGTGAGCACAAACGGTATTGCAATTCTTGAAAATGAGGCATAGGGTCCGTACTTTCGCTAGTGCAATCTCTCAACAATGCTAATATAATTGGATCATATAAACATCCCTCAACGTGCGATGAAGAATCACTCCAAAGTTCCTATCTAGCGGAGAATATAAGAAGAAATTGTTGGTAGGGTACGAAACCACCTCGAAGCTATTCTTTCCGATCGATCTATCCAAGAGTTCGTAATAAAATAACACCAAGTTATCCTTTCCGATCGATCTATCCAGAGTTCGTACTAAAACAACACCAAGTTATCCTTTCCGATCGATCTATCAAGAGTTTGTACTAAGATAACACCAAATAATTTTAGATTCATAATACTCAATCCAATACAAAGAACCTCAAAGAGTGCCCCGAGATTTCTACCGGAGAAACAAAGACAAGAACATGCATCAACCCCAATGCATAGATTACCCCAATGTCACCTCGGGAATCCGTGAGTTGAGTGCCAAAACATACATCAAGTGAATCAATATGATACCCCATTGTCACCACAGGTATTCATAGCAAGACATACATAAAGTGTTCTCAAATCTATAAAAGTATTCAATCCGATAAGAACAAAATCTCAAAGGGAAAACTCAATTCACAACAAGATAGAGAGGGGAAAACACCATATGATCCAACTATATTAACGAAGCCCGCGATACATCAAGATCTTGACATCTCAAGAACATGAGAGAGAGAGGGAGAGAGAGAGAGAGAGAGAGAGAGAGAGAGATTAAACACATAACTACTGGTACAAACCCTCAGCCCCGAGGGTGGACTACTCCCTCCTCATCATGGTGGCCGCCGGGATGATGAAGAGGGCCACTGGTGATGATTTCCCCCTCTGGCAGGGTGCCGAAATGGGGTCTAGATTGTTTTTTTGTGGCTACAGAGGCTTGCGGCGGCCATGGGTACTACATCAAGACGGCGAGGTAGAGAGGCGACTAGATGGCGATCCGGCTGGCGACCTTGCGCCGGTGGCCACTCCAGCCCGGGCGCCACCTCCCCACCCGCCTCTGGCCACTCCGACCTTGGCGGCCATCTTCTCATTCACCCCTGGCCATTCCGGCCGTGGCGACCAACTCTCGGTTGTCCATGGCCCCTTTCGCTCTAAACTTCGACCGTGGCAAGGAGTTTCAAGCAGCGATGGGATCCAAGTGTGGCCATCCCGTGGTTTTCTCTCCGAGTTTTCATCATCAAGAATTCATCTTGGTGGTCTCATTTGTTCGAGCCTCATTCAAGTTGGATGTACACACAGTTAGTACTGCCCTTCATGCCTCTTTTGGTGGTTATGCTCAAGGCTTTCGTGTGCATCACCTCTTAGACCGCACTTTCAAGTTCTCAGTGGCATCCAATTCAGTGGGTTTTGAGATTTACAATTCTGGTAGAGTTACTGAAAAGGATTTTGATATGGTTTTCAATCTTTGGGGTCATGGAGGACCAAACTGGCGTCATGAGGAACGACGGTTTTATGCTGAGGAAGAGAAAGAGTGGACTTTAGTTGGAAAAAATGGCAAGGCTTCGGTGCCCGGCGCCGGCGATCGCCAGAGTTCCTATGCGGCGGTTGTTTCGAGAAGGTCCGTTTTTGATAGGCTGTCAGAGGACAATCATGGCGCGGTTATTCAGGGTCAAAATTCTATTAATCCTCAGGTTAATCAGCCCATTAATGGGTCGGTAACGACTCGTAGTGAGGCACGCCAGGGTTGGCATGATTGATGTAGTTATGTGCATGTCGTTTGCCATGCATGCGGCATTTGGGACACCGCGCTCGTTTTTGCGATAAGCCCAACCTTCCTGGGCTCTGGCCCCTTCTTAAGCTTGCACCCTTCCCAAGCCCACCAGAAGATGCTTGGGCCCCGGGTGTGGTAGATGGCTGGTTCCGTGCTTCTGGGCCTCACATGGAAACTAGGCAGATCTCGTCTTTCCAGGAATTAATTGTGGGTCTCTTCCCAAATTTTCAGCCTAGACCGCTACTTGCCTCTTTGCATTCCACTGACACAGCCCTCACATCCTCTGCTTCGCCTTGCTCGCCACCAAACCCTCCTCTGCTGTGGCTCACCGGCGAAACCAACTCAGCCATGGCCAATATTCCCATTGATCCACAGCCTTTTGTTCCTGAAGGCTTTCAGATACAGCAGATTGCGAGGCGGAATGGCGTTATGCGTGCTGTTCTGCCGCACAGGCAGCGCCATGAGCAGTGGGCGATTGTCACCATCCAGCCGCTCCCTAATGAGGTACACTTCCAGAATGTTCGAGAGATCATTGAGGAGTTCTTGGAAGGGGTAGAACAAGTTGGTCATGGGGATATCCAACCTTGCCCATTTGGTGAAGCTTTTGTTCAGTTTGTGCATGTCTGAGCTAGGGACAGGCTAATTAGATAGAGTCTGCATGCTTTTGGTGATGTGTTTATTACTTTCTCTGCACACAATCAAGGTAGGAATTGGAGGCGTGTCAATTTCAATAGGATCTGTTGCCTGCTGATTGTGGGAGTCCCCTTTCACCACTGCAACACAGATGATATTGCTTTGGCTAACAGCACATTTGGTCGTATCATTAACTAGGAGGAAGAGGATGCCAGGAAAGGAAAAATTCTTGTCAAAGCAAGATGCACTGAGTTGAGTGATATACCTAAGAGTATTAGGTGGTCTGAGGGAGAGGGTTTTGAGGAAGAATCCTGGACCAGCTCTATTGAAGTCATTTTGGAAGATATTTAGGGTGGTGGGCCAGCAGATGAAGACCCCTTTCCACCTCCTGGTGTAGACCCTCACCCAATTCCACAAAATGCCAATGACTTCCCAGGATTTCACATTGATCCATCTGGCAACAATGGACAAAACCAAGATGCTGATTGGGATGATTGGGAGGAGCCTGGGCATTGGGCTTTTCCTCGGCAAGGGCCACAACAGGCTATGGACCAAGAACAACAAGTTGAATTGCCTTTGGAGGAGGAAGATGGAGCCCCTGGCAATAGTACTACCACCAACATTTCACTTTCAGAAGGTAACAACTCTCACAGCAACATGATCCTTGTCAATCAGCCTCTACAAGAAGTGGATCAGGTTCAAGCAGAGCCCCCCTTGGGGTTAGGTCTGCATAATATTCGTATGGCTTATGAAGCTGAAGATTATGATCTGCAAGAGGAACTTCAGGTGGGAACTAGTGAGGCCCATCTCTCAGCTGTCATAAAGACTGCATCTGTCTTTGAAACCCATGAGGATAATTCTGATGCAGTTAGGGTGGAGGAAATGAGCTCAGCAGACCTGACCAACCATGATCATGTTGAGGAGACGAAAAACTCCTTAATTCAGGATCAAGGAGTTAAGCAAATTACCTTGACTATAAACAATGCACAGGTTTCTGAGGGGGAACAGCCTTTGGACAATGTTTCTGCTCCTGAGATGCATGTGGACATTAATAAAGACATTTTGGAAATGGAATAGGTGGCAGTTCATGCAGAATCTTCCATAAATCCTCCTGCTGGCTCCCCCAAAGTGGCTGGTAAAGGTACCTATGATGATTTTGAAATCCCATCCTCCTCTCTTAACCAGAGTATTGAGTCTTTAGTACAACACCATGCCTTATCTGTACTTGATGGAGCTCATCTCATTGCAGAGGAGGGTTTGGACTTATGGGTAAAGCACTTTGCTCCAGGAAACAACAACAGTGACCACACTTTCAAGATTGACATACCTGTAAGCTGGTTCAACTTCATTCTGCACCTTCTGTTAACACCTGACAAATTTGGATGGACATTACACCTGTTAAAATCTTCCTTGTGGCAACTCCTAACAGAAAACTGTGGCTCAGAAGATGTTCTTGAATTTCATATTCCAGATTCTTGTGTGGTCTCTCAAGCTCCTAGTTGTCTGCAGGGGCCTATAAATGAATAGGAGAGGGAGGTCCAAGAGGATCTGGAGACCAACAAACACACAATGCTGTCTTCAAAGACACTGGCACCAGGAAAAGGAGGGGTAAAGGCCCTCTGGTTGAAACAGAGGTAAGAAGGAGTGATAGAATCAAGTTGGATAATAATGTCTTTAAGAGAAATTCTTGTAGTGACAATATCTGCTTACCTTGCAATGCATTGCCACCCATTACAATTTTTAAAGTAGTCAAAAACCTCACAAAGTCATTTTGTAAGGTGGCTGAGGAGGAGTTGCATGAGAAGTTAACTAAGAAGCCCAGGAAGAAAGCTCAGGAGGAGGTGGCTAGGATGTCCAAGGCCACTGGAGAAGCAAACCAAGCCAGAGTTTCAAAATGAAGTACCAACTCCAGCACAAATACCTTTTGTGGTTGTTAGGATGTCAGAACATCTGGGATGCTTTATTTAATTTTCTCATGTGGAGCTTTTGTGGTGCATGTAATAGTCTTTATGACCTTGAAGCGGATCTTTATGAGTATGGACAGTTTATGCTATTATGATGGACATGTTTGTTCTTGCTATAATGAGTGGCTGATGATGAATGTCAAGTGCTCCTATAATATTGTTGTTAATGGGATTGATAATCCTAGTACTAGGATTTTGCCTCAAGGGGTGGACCTTGAGGGGCTGGTCATATTTCCCAATAGTAGCTATGAATAACAACAGATCTTGGTGTATTCTTAATTGGAACATTAGGGGTATAAATTCACCTGACAAATGGCTTGCTCTTAAGCAAAAGATTGAAGAAAGTGCAGTTGGTATTATTTGCTTGCAAGAGACTACAAGAGAGGATTTTGACCTGACCTACATTCACAACTTCTGCCCACAAAGATTTACAAAGTTCTGCTTCCTCCCCTCAGTGGGTGCTTCTGGTGGTCTACTTATTGCATGGAATGGTTCTCTTTTCAATGGTGATTTGATGTTTCAGAACAAGTTCTCATTGGCTGTGAAATTCTCATGTAATTTATCTAATCAATCTTCGATTGTCACAAATATTTATGGACCTTGTAGACAAGAAGACGAACTTGAATTTATAGAGTTGTTCAGCAACATCCAAATGCCAAATGATGTAGACTGGATTGTTATGGGGGATTTTAACTTCATCAGATCTCCTACTGACAGAAACAAACCAGGGGGTGATGTCAACCAAATGCTTTTATTTAATGAGGCCATTAGCAACTTGGGGCTTATTGAATTACCACTCAAAGGGAGACAGTTTAGTTGAAGGAATATGCAAGAAAACCCTCTTCTGGAAAAGCTTGACTGGTTCTTTACCTCAGCTTCTTGGTTGATATCATACCCTAACACTACGGCTCTTCCTATGGCCAAGCCAGTTTCTGACCATCTCCCATGCATGATCAAAGTGGGAACTTCAATCCCAAAGTCAAAGGTGTTCAGATTCGAAAACTACTGGTTGCAGCATTCTGATTTCAAGGATATTGTACAAAATGCTTGGAATATTCCAGTTGGACACACTGACTCTGCCAAAAGGATCAATGCTAAATTCAAAAACCTGAGGAGAGCTCTCAAAATTTGGGCAAAAAATCTTTCTTGTCTTAAGAAAATCATTCAAGAGATCAATGATTGCATCTTTTTCTGGGATCTGATTGAGGAATACACAAGTCTGAGTCAATATGAAGGGAACTGTAGAACATTACTCAAAGAATACCTGTTGGTGGTTTTGAACAATCAGAAGATCTATTGGAAACAAAGAGGGAAAATCAAGGGAGTTAAATTTGGTGATGAAAACACAAAAAATTTCCATGCCAAGGCCTCAATCAATTACAGACATAACAAAATTGCTATGCTTCACAATGAGGATAATGTTGAAGTGACTGACCATGCAGGCAAAGCTGCAATTCTGTGGGAAGCTTTCAAAAAAAGGCTGGGACATTCTGAAGGGCACAACATGCATTTTGACCTCAACCATTTATTTGAACAATCAACACCTACCTCTGTTTTCCAAGAGCTAGAAGAGCCATTCACAGCTGAAGAAATTAATGAGGTAGTCAAGAATCTCCCCACAGATAAATCACCTGGTCCTGATGGATTTAACAATGAATTTCTGAAAGCATGTTGGGACATTATAGGTTCAGATGTAAGACAGTTAATCATGGATTTTCATGAGGGAGCAGTTAACTTGGAAAGCATTAACACTTCTTTCATAACTTTGGTTCCAAAGAAGGAGGTGCCACTATCACCAAATGATTTCAGGCCCATTTCCCTTCTTAATGGAGTTTTGAAGATCATTACTAAACTTCTGGCAAATAGACTTCAAAAGGTTATTTTGCAAATGATCCATGTCAACCAATATGGTTTTCTCAAAGACAGAGTGATTCAAGATTGTTTAGGTTGGGCCTATGAATATCTGTTCCAATGTTACAAATCCAGGCAAGAAGTGGTGGTCCTAAAACTTGATTTTGGAAAGGCTTTTGACACTATTGAGCACAAAGCTATCATTGATATTTTAAGAGCTAAAGGTTTTGGAGAAAAATGGATCAGCTGGATTTAGTCTCTTTTTTATTCTGCCTCATCTGTTGTCATGCTTAATGGTGTTCCAGGGAAAAGATTCTATTGCAAAAGAGGTGTTAGACAAGGGGACCCTCTCTCCCCCTTGCTTTTTGTGCTGGCAGCTGATCTTCTTCAATCTGTGTTGAACAGAGCCATGAGATTGGGCATCATAACTGTCCCTTTACATGTCAACTAATGCCCTGATTTCCTAGTCGTGCAATATGATGATGACACCTTGGTTCTGATGCCAGCTAATGCCAGACAACTAGTTTTCCTTAGAGCTCTCCTAAATACATTTGCCTCTGCTACTGGTCTGAAAGTTAATTATGCAAAATCATTCCTGGTACCAATTAATATTGAGGAAGAGAGAGCACAACTACTCATAAATACAATGCATTATGCCAGGGGTTAGTTCCCCTTTACATACTTGGGGTTTCCATTGGGTTTGCAGAAGCCTACAGTGGAGCAGTGCCTCCCCATGGTCACTAAGGTGGCTAAAAGGTTAGCAGGGCTTGCTACTTTTATGACACAAGCTGGTAAACTATTATTGGTCAAATCAGTATTGGCATCATTACCTATATTCTTCATGTGCTGCTTGGATATCCTAATCACAATTAAAAACCAGATCATCAAATACTTAAGACACTGCTTATGGAGAAGTCCAGATTTGGAAGATAGAAGACCAGCTTTAGTAGCCTGGAGCACTGTTTGTCGACCCAAAGATCAGGGTGGCCTGGGGGTTATGGACATTTTCTCACAAAATAAGGCTCTGCTCATGAAAAAACTGCACAAATTTTACAACAGGCATGATATTCCATGGGTAAATCTGATTTGGGAATCATATTATAGCAACGGCCAAATTCTAGGGGAGCAGCAGGTAGGATCATTTTGGTGGAAAGAAAATTTGGCACTCATTGACAAGTATAAAGCCATGGCTAGATGCAATCTTGGATATGGAGAAAGTGCTCTGTTTTGGGAGGATCTTTGGCATTCCAATTTAATGAGTAGGAATTTCCCACATCTATTCTCTTTTGTGATTAATCCTCAGGCCAGTGTCCATCAGGTTGTGAATGAGGTATACATTGAAGATCTATTTCATTTGCCACTGACTACTCAAGCACATGATGAGTTCATCATTATGGAAAACATCTGTCTAGAAATCAGGCAGTCTGATTATTTCACTATGACAGACACATGGAGTTATATCTGGGGAAATGGTGTCTTTTCATTATCCAAGGCATACTCAGTACTGATTGGACACAAACAGGTTCCACAACATTTTAAATGGATCTGGAAAAGCTCTTGTCAACCAAAGCATAAGGTATTTTTTGGATGCTGCTCCATGACAGGGTCAACACAAGAAATCTACTTAGAAGAAAAACCTTTGCACTTGATGATTACAACTGTGTTGTGCTTAACTGTCAACAAGAAGAAACACTGCACCATTTGTTCTGGAGCTGCCCTTTCTCTCAGCAATGTTGGGATTTCATTTGTCCAACCAGAAAAAGAAACCTGTCAGTGCTGGAAGCTTATCAAGACTTGAAAGAAAAACTTAATATCCCCTTCTTCATGGAAATTATCATATTGGGGTCTTGGGCAATATGGGTTTCCAGAAACAACAAAATTTTTGAGCATATGCAACCTTCCTTCCAAGGCTGGAAAGCAATCTTCTTCGAGGAACTCAAGTGGCTGGAGTATAGAATCAAGCAAAAATTTGCTCACCAATTCAGGGCCTGGATAGACAGTAGACTTTAGTTCTTCTTTTATTCTTTTTTCTGTTTTCTTTTTCTTTTCTCTTCTTCTTCTTTTCTTTCTTTGTTTTCTCCTCCTTAGTCCTTTTAAGTCTTCTTTCCCTCTTCCTTTTCTTTTCTTTTCTTTTCTGTTCTTGTTTGTTTGGGCTTATCTCAAGCCCTGTAAAGACCTCTAGTGTTTAGCTCTTTATATTTTATAAAAGTTGCAGTGGGGTTTACCCTACTGTTTATAGTCGATACAAAGGCTTGCGGCGGTGGAACTTCTGATCAAGGGTTATTTCTGGAGGTTCCTGTATTTATAGGATTTTTTGGCATCGGTTTCACGCGAAGATGGTCCTCGAGGTGAGCACAACCCACCACGCCTCGGGTTGGGCTCCAGGCACGCACTGGTGGGTTGTGCCCTCCTCGTGGCTCTTCTGGCCCTCCCACGAAGCTTCGGGGGTCTCTTTTGTTCCAAAAAAATCATCAAAAAAATTCAGCTCATTTGGAGAACTTTCATTTCTGCACAAAAAACAACACCACGGTAGTTCTGCTGAAAACAGCGTCAGTCCGGGTTAGTTCCATGCAAATCATACCAAAACCATATAAAATTATTGTAAACATCGCATGAATACTTCATAAATTATAGATACGTTCGAGACGTATTAACATCCCCAAGCTTAATTCCTACTCGTCCTCGAGTAGGTAAATGATAAAAGAAATAATTTATGAAGTGTGAATGCTAGCAAAGTGCATAAGTTTGATCAATGATAATTTCAATCACTTTTCCTAGCATCATAATAGCAACTCTTTCTCATAAAACTCATCATGATAAAGTATCAATTGAAAACGGAATTTTTGTTGTGGAATGCTACTTATCATATTCATCATATACTGTTTCTTTTGTAGCATAGACATTTGGACTTGAATGATTCAAAGCAATAGTCTATAATCCGACATGAGGACATCAATACTCAAACATATCAACAACCAACCATGTCTTTCAAAATATCAACACTAAAGAAAGTTATCCCTAGCCCATCATGCTCAATCATTGATCCATTAATGAAACACACTCGAATTTTAGCTACATCCAATGCACAAGTATGATCATAGTGCTCCCTAGTTGGTGCTTTATAAGAGAAGATGGAGACTCAAATAAAAATTGCATAAAGTAAATAGATAGGCCCTTCGCAAAGGGAAGCAGAGATTTGTAGAGGTGCCAGAACTCAAAGCTTAAATTGAGAGATAAAAATATTTTGGGAGGCATACTTTTCCCGTCAACGAAAACGACCGAGTAATTCCCAACACTTTCCATGCTAGAAATATCATAGGCGGTTCCCAAACATAAAATAAAGTTTATTCCCTTTTCCACCATACATTCACACTCCACGACTAGCCATATCCACGGGTGCCGTCCATACCAACACTTTCCAAGGAATTTATTATTTGACAACATAAAGTAAAATTCTTTTTCATTTTGGATTGGGCATCCCTATTAGCGCCGTACTCTCTTGCAATGACAAGTGAATAAACACTCATCTTGAGAATAACACATCTAGCATGGAAAATATTAGCCACCCCCTGCCGCTTCATGAGTGGTACAAGCACAAAAAAAAAGGAAATTCATTTTGAAAATTAGAGATGGCACATACAAATTTACTTAGAACGGCACGGAAATACCGCATGTAGGTAGGTATGGTGGACTCATATGGCAAAACCGGGTTTAAGGATTTTGGATGTACAAGTAGTATTCCCACTTAGTACAAATGGAGGCTAGCAAATAGATTGAGAAGCAACCAACCAAGAAACGAAAATTCACATAAATGAGCATTAAGCATAACTAACACCATATAATGCACCACAAGTAGGATGTAATTTCATTGCATAACTATTGACTTTCGTGCTTGCATAGGGAATCACAAACCTTAACACCAATATTCTTACTAAAGCACAATTACTCACCAACATGACTCACATATTATTATCTCCATATCGCAAAACTATTGCAGGGAATCAAACTTATCATATCCAATGATCTACATGAAAGTTTTTATCATATCCTTCTTGAATATCCATCACCTTGGGACCAATTTCATATCTTGTGCAAATTGTCATCACTACTATCAACTCTCAAAATAATATAAGTGAAGCAGAAGAGTAAATGACAAACTACTCCAAAAAGATATAAGTGAAGATCAAGTGAATAGTTAAGTAAATGGGTAGCCATTTGAGGACTCTCTCATATTTAAAAACCTTCAGATCAAAGTATTTTATTAAAACAGCAAGCAAAAAATGACATTTCAAGAATAGCACACATCATGTGAAGAAGCAAAAACTTAGGCTCAACCGATACTAACCGATAATTCTTGATGAAGAAAGGTGGGATGCCTACCTGGGCATACCCAAGCTTAGATGCTTGAGACTTCTTGAAATGTTATCTTGGGATGCCTTGGGCATCCCCAAGATTGAGCTTTTGTGTCTCCTTAATTCCTTTTATATCACGGTTTTCCTAAATCTTAAAAACTTCATCCACACAAAACTCAACAAGAACTCGTGAGATAAGTTAGTATAAAGCAATGCAATAACCTTATCATTATCTACTGTAGCAAATCACTAAAATTATAATTTAACATTGCATACTAAATGCCTCTGCATATTTAATACTCATATCCCCAAATAGAATCATTAAACAAGCAAACATATGCAAACATAACATCAATCTGCCAAAACAGGACAATCTGTAAAGGATGCAAGAACATTCATACTTCTCTAACTACAAAAATTCGGAAAAATTACCACATTGTAGAAATTTTGTTTTATCTTATTTTGCAAAAAAATCAGCATTTTATAACATTCTGACTTTTGTCAAGAATTCTCACACTAGCATGCAACTTTTTGTTTTCAAACAGCAACATATAGACTTGCAAAATAAGCATGGCAAAGGCTATACTTGACATTTTTATTGAAGTAAAAGATACAAAGCATTATTATAAACATCATAAATCAAATAAAAATAAAATAAAATGATGCTCCAAGGAAAAATCATATCATGTGACGAATAAAAATATAGCCCCAAGTAAGGTTACCGATAATGTTGGAGACGAAAGAGGGGATACCTTCCGGGGCATCCCCAAGCTTAGGTTCTTGGATCTTCCTTGAATATTACCTTGAGGTGCCTTGTTCATGCCCAAGCTTAAGGTCTTGTCACTCCTTATTATCCTCATATCGATATCTCACCCAAAACTTGAAAACTTCAATCACACAAACTTAACGGAACTTTGTGAGATGGGTTAGTAGGATAAAACAAATCATTCACTTTGGTACTGTCAAAGACAAGATTCATAGTTGTTCTCACACAATGCCTACTATACCCTATCATTTATACAATTTATATTGAGAAATATAAGCCATAGAAACTAGAAAACAAGCAAACTATGCATCGAAAATAGAATCTGTCAAAAATAGAACAGTTTGTAGTAATCTGTACTCTATCCATACTTCTGCTACTCCAAAAATTCTGAAAAATTACGACAATGTAGGTAATTTGTATATAAATATTGTGTAAAAAATTCAGAAGCTTTTGTCACTTCTGTGATTTTTGTAAAAAATACTGGACGCAAAAGTTTATGTTTTCCAACAAGATCAAATCAACTATCACCCACACTATCTCAAAGTCTTTACTTGGCATTTTATTGAAACAAAAGCTATAAAACATGATTACTACAGTATCTTAATCATGTGAATACACAAAAACAGTAGGTAAAAGTGTTGGGTTGTCTCCCAACAAGCGCTTTTCTTTAATGCCTTTTAGCTAGGCATGATGATTTCAATGATGATTGCATAAAAGATAAGAATTGAAACATGAAGAGAGCATCATGAAGCATATGACTAGCACATTTAAGTCTAACCCACTTCCTATGCATAGGGATTTTGTGAGCAAACAATTTATGGGAACAAGAATCAACTAGCATAGGAAGGCAAAACAAGTGCAACTTCAAAACTTTCAACACATAGAGAGGAAACTTGATATTATTGATATATATAAGCATATCTTCCTCTCTCATAATAATTTTCAGTACCATCATGAATGAATTCAACAATATAACTATCATATAAAGCATTCTTTTTATGATCCATAAGCATAGAAATTTTACTACTCTCCACATAAGCAAATTTATTCTCATGAATAGTAGTGGGAGCAAACTGAACAAAATAACTATCATGTGATTGAAAATTAAAATCATGATGACAAGTTTCATGGTTATCATTATTCAAAATATCATACATGTCATCACAATAATCATCATAGATAGCAACTTTGTTGTCATAATCATTAATTGAAACATCTTCCAAAATAGTGGGTTCATCACTAAATAAAGTCATGACCTCTCCAAATCCACTTTCACAATTATCACAATAAGATTCAACACCCTCCAAAATAGTGGGATCATCATTACATAAAGTTGACACTCTTCCAAACCCACTTTCATCAATATAATCATCATAAATAGGAGGCATGCTTTCATCATAATAAATTTTCTCATCAAAACTTGGGGGACTAAAAGTATCATCTTCATCAAACATAGCATCCCCAAGCTTATGGATTTGCATATCATTAGCATCATGGATATTCAAATAATTCATACCAACAACATTGCAATCATGCTCATCATTCAAAGATTTTTTGTCAAACATTTCATAGAAATCTTCTTCTATCAATTGAGCCCAATTTTCCTTTCCATCATTTTCACGAAAGACATTATAAAGACGAATAATATGAGGCCACCTCAATTCCATTTTTTTAGTTCTCTTTTATAAGACAAACTAGTGATAAAACAAGAAACTAAAATATTCAATTGCAAGATCTAAAGATATACCTTCAAGCACTCACCTCCCCGGCAACGGCGCCAGAAAAGAGTTTGATGTCTACTACACAACTTATTCTTGTAGACTCGTGTTGGGCCTCCAAGCGTAGAGTTTTGTAGGACAGTAGCAATTTTCCTCAAGTGGATGACCTAAGGTTTATCAATCCATGGGAGGCATAGGATGAAGAGGGTCTCTCTCAAACAACCCTGCAACCAAATAACAAAGAGTCTCTTGTGTCCCCAACACACCCAATACAATGGTAAATTGTATAGGTGCACTAGTTCGGCGAAGAGATGGTGATACAAGTGCAATATGGATGGTAGATATAGGTTTTTGTAATATGAAAATATAAAAACAGCAAGGTAACAAGTAATAAAAGTGAGCACGAACGGTATTGCAATGTGTAGAAACAAGGCCTAGCGTACATACTTTCACTAGTGCAAGTTCTCTCAACAATAATAACATAATTAGATCATATAACAATCCCTCAACATGCAAGGGGGGGGGGGGGGGGGGGGGGGGGGGGGGGGGGGGGGGGGGGGGGGGGGGGGGGGGGGGTGTGTGCCAACCCCTATGCATAAGTTCACAATGTTACGGAACCCGCAAGTTGATCACCAAAACATACATCAAGTAGATCACATGAATATCCCAATGTCACCACAGATAAGCACATGCAAGACATACATCAAGTGTTCTCAAATCCTTAAAGACTCAATCCGATAAGATAACTTCAAAGGGAAAACTCAATCCATTACAAGAGAGTAGAGGGGGAGAAACATCATAAGATCCAACTATAATAGCAAAGCTCGCGATACATCAAGATCGTACTAAAACAACCCTGGGAGGTTTATCAATCCGTGGGAGGCGTAGGATGAAGATGGTCTCTCTAAAACAACCCTGCAACCAAATAACAAAGAGTCTCTTGTGTCCCCAACACACCAAATACAATGGTAAATTGTGTAGGTGCACTAGTTCGGCGAAGAGATGGTGATACAAGTGTAGCAATGATAGTAGATATTGATTTTTGTAATAGTAACAATAAAAAACAGCAAGGTGGAAAGTAACAAAAGTGAGCACAAACGGTATTGCAATGCTTGAAAATGAGGCCTAGGGTCCGTACTTTCGCTAGTGCAATCTCTCAACAATGCTAATAGAATTGGATCATATAAACGTCCCTCAACATGCGATGAAGAATCACTCCAAAGTTCCTATCTAGCGAAGAACATAAGAAGAAATTGTTGGTAGGGTATGAAACCACCTCGAAGCTATTCTTTCCGATCGATCTATCCAAGAGTTCGTACTAAAATAACACCAAGTTATCCTTTCGGATCGATCTATCCAGAGTTCGTACTAAAATAACACCAAGTTATCCTTTCCGGTCGATCCATCAAGAGTTCGTACTAAGATAACACCAAATAATTACAGGTTCATAATACTCAATCCAACACAAAGAACCTCAAAGAGTGCCCCAAGATTTCTACCGGAGAAACAAAGACAAAAACATGCATCAACCCATATGCATAGATTACCCCAATGTCACTGCTACCTCTTGAGCATGCGTTGTTTTTCCCTTGAAGAGGAAAGGGTGATGCAGCAAAGTAGTGTAAGTATTTCCCTCAATTTTTGAGAACCAAGGTATCAATCCAGTAGGAGGATACACACAAGTCACCTTATACCTACACAAACAAATAAGAACCTTACAACCAATGCGATAAAGGGGTTGTCAATCCCTTCACGGCCACTTGCAAAAGTGAGATCTGATAGAGATAATAAGATAATATTTTTGGTATTTTTGTGATATAGATTGGAAAGTAAAGATTGCAAAATAAAATAGATCAGAAACTTATATGATGGAAAATAGACCCGGGGGCCATAGGTTTCACTAGTGGCTTCTCTCAAGATAGCATAATCTACGGTGGGTGAACAAATTACTGTCGAGCAATTGATAGAAAAGTGCATAATTATGAGAATATCTAGGCATGATCATGTATATAGGCATCACGTCCGCGACAAGTAGACCAGAACGATTCTGCATCTACTACAATTACTCCACACATCGACCGCTATCCAGCATGCATCTAGAGTATTAAGTTCATAAGAACGGAGTAACGCATTAGGCAAGATGACATGATGTAGAGGGATAAACTCAAGAAATATGATATAAACCCCATCTTTTTATCCTCGATGGCAACAATACAATACGTGCCTTGCTGCCCCTGCTGTCACTGGGAAAGGACACTGCAAGATTGAACCCAAAGCTAAGCACTTCTCCCATTGCAAGAAAGATCAATCTAGTAGGCCAAACCAAACTGATAATTCGAAGAGACTTGCAAAGATATCAAATCATACATATAAGAATTCAGAGAAGAACCAAATATTGTTCATAGATAATCTTGATCATAAACCCACAATTCATCGGATCTCGACAAACACGCCGCAAAAAGAATTACATCGAATAGATCTCCAAGAGAATCGAGGAGAAATTTGTATTGAGATCCAAAGAGAGAGAAGAAGCCATCTAGCTAATAACTATGGACCCGAAGGTCTGTGGTAAACTACTCACACATCATCGGAGAGGCTATGGTGTTGATGTAGAAGCCCTCCGTTATCGATTCCCCCTCCGGCGGAGCGCCGGAAAAGGCCCCAAGATGGGATCTCACGGGTACAGAAGGTTGCGGCGGTGGAAATAGGGTTTCGTGGTGCTCTTGGATATTTTGGGGGTATATGAGTATATATAGGCGAAAGAAGTCGGTCAGGGGAGCCACGAGGGGCCCACGAGGGTGGGGGGCGCGCCTACCCCCCTAGGCACGCCTCCCTGCCTCGTGGCCGCCTCGTTGCTTTCTTGACGTCCACTCGAAGTCCCCTGGATCACGTTTGTTCCAAAAATAACTCTCCCGAAGATTTCATTCCGTTTGGATTCCGATTGATATTCCTTTTCTTCAAAACACTGAAATAGGCAAAAAAAATAGCAATTTGCACTGGGCCTTGGGTTAGTAGGTTAGTCCCAAAAATAATATAAATGTGTATAATAAAGCCCATTAAACATCCAAAACAGATAATATAATAGCATGGAATAATAAAAAATTATAGATACGTTGGAGACGTATCAGTCACCTCAAAAATCCACGAGTTGAGTGCCAAAACATATATCAAGTGAATCAATATGATACCCCATTGTCACCACGGGTATTCATAGCAAGACATACATAAAGTGTTCTCAAATCCATAAAAGTATTCAATCCGATAAGAATAAAATCTCAAAGGGAAAACTCAATTCACAACAAGGTAGAGAGGGGAAAACACCATATGATCCAACTACATTAACAAAGCCCGCGATACATCAAGATTGTGACATCTCAAGAACACGAGAGAGAGAGAGAGAGAGAGAGAGAGAGAGAGAGAGAGAGAGAGTAAACACATAGATACTGGTACAAACCCTCAGCCCCGAGGGTGGACTGCTCCCTCCTCATCATGGTGGCCGCCAGGGTGATGAAGATGGTCACCGGTGATGATTTCCCCCTCCGACAGGGTGCCGAAACAGGTCTAGATTGGTTTTTCGTGGCTACAGAGGCTTGCGATGGCGGAACTTCTGATCTAGGGTTATTTCTGGAGGTTTCTATATTTATAGGATTTTTTGGCGTCGGCTTCACGCGAAGATGGTCCTTGAGGTGAGCACAACCCACCACGCCTCAGGTTGGGCTCCAAGCGCTCCCTGGTGGGTTCTGCCCTCGTCGTGGCTCTTCTGGACCTCCCACGAAGCTTTGGGGGTCTCTTTTGTTTGACTAAAAATCGTCAAAAAGTTTCAGCTCATTTGGAGAACTTCCATTTCCTGCACAAAAAACAACACCACAGTAGTTCTGCTGAAAACGGCGTCAGTCCAGGTTAGTTCCATGCAAATCATACCAAAACCATATAAAATTGTTGTAAATATGGCATGAATACTTCATAAATTATAGATACGTTGGAGACGTATCAGCCACCTTGACTCAGAATCAGGAAAGCTTAGAGAGGATTGTTGAGAGAAAAATGTATGACCTTGATGTGAAGGTCATAGAGAATCAGACCATAGTGGAGAAGCTGAGGGATGATGCTGAGGACAATGATGACAGACCCACTATAAACAGGTTCCAGTCAGTGCCAACGGCACAAAGGTCTACTACTGAGCCAGTTGCAGATTTGAGGCCTGCTCATTCTACTCCTGCCACCACAGCCACAGTTGCTCCTCCAGTATCTACTCCACCAGCTCCACAGACTTCAACAGAAGCATTTGCAGATGGACTCCTCTCAACTCCGTCTACGCACACCAGAGTTACAAGCCAGAAGACCCCTTCAGGAGCTCCCGGAGATCGTGCCTAGAGTGTCGTATAGCACTATACGTTTACAAGCTTTTGGTAACTTGTTGCCAAAGGGGGATAAAGTGTATAGATCATAGGCTTCGAGAGGGAGTGTCTTTTGCTTTTGTTGGTTTTATTTGCCTTGCTACTTTGGTTTTGTTGTTGCTACTTATGCTACATTTGTGTTATGCTCGTGAGATACTTTGTGTGATCATGTGTTTGATCATATAACGCTTAATGTGTGCTTGCATGATTATATCTATGAATGTTTGTGTATGATCAATCACTTATATCTTTGGTGATGAGTGCATGTTATTTAATTCTTATCATTTTGTGCGCTCCACCAAGATGTATGTGACATGGAAGAGTGACCCATGATCCTAATCGATTGTGCATTTGCATTCAAACGCAAATTTTAAATAATGGGGGGGGGGGGGGGGGGGGGGGGGGGGGGGGGGGGGGGGGGGGGGGGGGGGGGGGGGGGGGGGGGGGGGGGGGGGGGGGGGGGGGGGGGGGGGGGGGGGGGGGGGGGGGGGGGGGGGGGGGGGGGGGGGGGGGGGGGGGGGGGGGGGGGGGGGGGGGGGGGGGGGGGGGGGGGGGGGGGGGGGGGGGGGGGGGGGGGGGGGGGGGGGGGGGGGGGGGGGGGGGGGGGGGGGGGGGGGGGGGGGGGGGGGGGGGGGGGGGGGGGGGGGGGGGGGGGGGGGGGGGGGGGGGGGGGGGGGGGGGGGGGGGGGGGGGGGGGGGGGGGGGGGGGGGGGGGGGGGGGGGGGGGGGGGGGGGGGGGGGGGGGGGGGGGGGGGGGGGGGGGGGGGGGGGGGGGGGGGGGGGGGGGGGGGGGGGGGGGGGGGGGGGGGGGGGGGGGGGGGGGGGGGGGGGGGGGGGGGGGGGGGGGGGGGGGGGGGGGGGGGGGGGGGGGGGGGGGGGGGGGGGGGGGGGGGGGGGGGGGGGGGGGGGGGGGGGGGGGGGGGGGGGGGGGGGGGGGGGGGGGGGGGGGGGGGGGGGGGGGGGGGGGGGGGGGGGGGGGGGGGGGGGGGGGGGGGGGGGGGGGGGGGGGGGGGGGGGGGGGGGGGGGGGGGGGGGGGGGGGGGGGGGGGGGGGGGGGGGGGGGGGGGGGGGGGGGGGGGGGGGGGGGGGGGGGGGGGGGGGGGGGGGGGGGGGGGGGGGGGGGGGGGGGGGGGGGGGGGGGGGGGGGGGGGGGGGGGGGGGGGGGGGGGGGGGGGGGGGGGGGGGGGGGGGGGGGGGGGGGGGGGGGGGGGGGGGGGGGGGGGGGGGGGGGGGGGGGGGGGGGGGGGGGGGGGGGGGGGGGGGGGGGGGGGGGGGGGGGGGGGGGGGGGGGGGGGGGGGGGGGGGGGGGGGGGGGGGGGGGGGGGGGGGGGGGGGGGGGGGGGGGGGGGGGGGGGGGGGGGGGGGGGGGGGGGGGGGGGGGGGGGGGGGGGGGGGGGGGGGGGGGGGGGGGGGGGGGGGGGGGGGGGGGGGGGGGGGGGGGGGGGGGGGGGGGGGGGGGGGGGGGGGGGGGGGGGGGGGGGGGGGGGGGGGGGGGGGGGGGGGGAACTTTTGGTCACTTTTGATCCATCCACATGAATCTAATCCGCGTTCCTTCCACCAATGATATAATAACTAATCATGATCAGAATAACAAATCATCATGATAATCATCATCATCATCATATTAATATAAAAACTCTTGCATCATATCATCACCAACAACACTCTAGCTAATAATCATCATAGTCATTACCACTATTTAATCATCATAGTCATAGTGTAGCTATCTAATCACCACCAACACTAGCTAATAATAATCATCATAGTCATTACCACCAACACTAGCTATTTAATCATCATAGTCATAGTGTAGCAGATCATCATCTTCAAACTTATTCTAGCTAGCTAATCACTCATGCTGCTCTCTCTCAGGTAAAATAGCATAGAACATGTGTAGCACTCCTGCTTCATCATGTTGGAGCATGCAGATGAACCTGTCTCCTAATCGTGGGCTGCGCTTCTGATTGCTGCCCCCTAGTACTTCTCTGTGATCATTCATAATTCTGCTCCAGTCTTTCACTATTAAGCATTCCTCGGTTTTAGAAATCCTGAATGCACTCATGTGCAATGTAGGATGTCTTGGCCGTAAGCTAATCATTGACATGCGACCTTTAGTCTCGATCCACTGAGCCACAACTATCATCGGGAGTCCCTGTTGAAGAACATCGTATAGTAACATACTTAGCAATGAAGTTTAGCTTAAAAATAATGTATGCAAAAGATGCACTGAGGACTAATAGTATAAATCTTACCATCTTTCCTAAATAGATGTGACCGACGTTCAATACAAACACTATTGGTCGCACGTTTTGAGTACTAAGATTTTTAAGTCCAGGAAAATAATTTGTCTTGACAGCATCAAGATCCTGAAGCCATGAAACATAATGACTTATCTCCTCGCAGTTTAGTTCAGCCCCGGGACACTGGATGGTCATGTCTACCAAGCGCCGGACATGTTTGCTTGAATGGAAATAAGATGTCAATAGAAATTAGTTGTCAACTATTTTTTAATTAACAATATCGAAGACATAAATATGGTTGAGAAACTCACATAATGGTAGAACTGGAGGCGTCTGCACATCGACCCAGATGTCTCTATTACCTTCAATAATATCAAAGGTGATAACCATATCAGGCTCAAATGCATAAGGCTTGCATAGTGCTTGCCAAGTTTTGCATTCAAAATAGGTGTAGGTGTCTGCATTGTATAATTTTGCGTGGAAAGTATAACCATGCTCGGTCTTCAAGTAAACTCTCTTTACCTCCAAAGTTTTCATAGGACTGGAACCTATCTTATCCAAGACAAAAACTCTTGCATGGCAGGGGATACGCTAGTAGAATAGTAAAAAAAATTATAAGTTGAAGCAAATGAAGCAGAAATCATGCTTAATTACGAAAAAAGACTTGTCATTGTGACTTACTGTATCCACTTCGAAGTTCTCGTCTAGCTTGATGCTGAAGCGCCTATCATCAACTAGGAAGATTCTGTCGCATAGGCCACGCTCGTCTTCGTAGTATTCGCAAATACCGAAATCCTTTTCGTCGTCAGACATTTCCTATGTTCATAGTTGAAACATTAATTGAAAATCGATCGAAGGCAACTACCAGGAAACTCAACACACAAATCCGGGGCACTCGATATTTCCTACATATTCTAGCACAAGTCATGCTTAAATTCACGAAAAAAATCTGGCATGACCTTTGCTAAAATAGGACATATCGAGCGCCTGAAATTTGCCGGAACGGAAATGAATCAACACTCCGGAAAAACATAGGCCACTCGGATTTTCGCAGCGATACAAAGATGTTCATACACATACAATGATGCATGCTTAAACTTGCAATTCCATCCGGATCAATTATCATAAGCATTTGCACATGAGCTTACTGACTAAATGCCCTAGTTCTACACTATTCAACACACCGAGGAGTGGATAAAGAGGAGGTGGACTTTTAGCTCACCGACTCGGGTGTAGAGGAAGTAGAGGTAGCTCAGATGACGATCACTCCAAGAAGACATGACTGTACAAAGCCTGCATATTCCACCGAGTAAAATTTTAATTAGATCATCAAATCTCATATAGCATTCTTTGATGACAAAGTGATAATGACATAAATTCAACTAGTTCTATTAATTCAACTAGTTCAACTAAGCACTTACTAAAAATAAACTAGTTCTATTAATTTTCTGGGGGGGGGGGGGGGGGGGGGGGGGGGGGGGGGGGGGGGGGGGGGAGGGGGCGGCCGGAGGTGGAGGGAGGGATGCAGTAGGGAGGAGGAATTACCTTAGTGGAGGAGGAGCAGGAGCGTCGGCGGCGGCGGGCGACGACGGTTGTCGGGGAACGGCGGCGGCGGCGGATGAGGGGGGTGCAGGGGAGTGAGAGAGGAGAGGGAGAGTGGGGCGGCCGGTTGGGTAGGTAACATTGAACTTAGCAGTAGCGCTGGGTAGGATAACGCACTACTGCTAAAATCCATAGCAGTAGCGCCTACCGCAGATGCGCTACTGCTAAGGCTAAGCATGTAAAAAGAATCAAAAATACATTAGTCATTCATGATCTTTTTGTGTAGAATCTAAATTGTTAATAGAAATCTTCCCCGGTTTTTAAGAACCGGTGAAGATTCCTAATGCGGCCACAGATCCTACACATAGAGTTCAATGAAGACCAAGTGCTTGTGATGGTTTGAGAAGTAACGTATTTAAGGTGGTAAACACCCTGTTCGCTTAGCAGTATGGGACTAAACTTAGGCGCGAGGGGGATGAGACTTTAGTAGTAGCAATTTTAGGCGCAACGCGCTACTGCTAAGTACGTTAGCAGTAGCGCGTCTATTGGAAGCCCACTACTACTATACATGGTTTGGGGGCAATGCCCTGGCAATGGTAGCAGTAGCGCTCTTTTCACCTAGTGTGCTACTGCTATCTCTGTATTAGTAGCGTGCCCTTTTGTAGCGCGCTACTGCAAAGTAGCAGTAGCGTCTATTTTTATAACGCGCTGCTGGTAAGATTCTATGTGTAAGGTTTTCCCTAGTAGTGAATGTTCACATTTTGAACTAAATCGGTCTCACCGAGTTCATCTATTCAGTTTGACCGAGTTGGGTCAAATGTGTGTAACGGTTGGATTTTGTGTGGAGGCTATATATACACCTCCACCCCCTTTTCCATGTGTGAGAGAGCCATCAGAACGTGCCTACACTTCCAGCATACATTTTCTGAGAGAGAACCACCTACTCATGTGTTGAGATCAAGATATACCAATCCTACCACAAGAATCTTGATTTCTAGCCTTCCCCAAGTTGCTTTCCACTCAAATCATCTTTCCACCATACCCAAATCTGTCAGAGAGAGTTGAGTGTTGGGGAGACTATCATTTGAAGCACAAGAGCGAGGAGTTCATCATCAAGACAACATCTATTACCTTTTGGAGAGTGGTATCTCCTATATTAGTTAGGTGTCTCTTGGGAGCCTCCGACAATATTGTGGAGTTAAACCAAGAAGTTTGTAAGGGCAAGCAGATCGCCTACTTCGTGAAGATCTATCTGAGTGAGGCAAGTCCTTCGTGGGTGATGGCCATGGTGGGATAGACAAGGTTGCTTCTTCGTGGACCCTTCGTGGGTGGAACCCTCCGTGGACTCGCGCAACCATTACCCTTCGTGGGTTGAAGTCTCCATCAACGTCGATGTACGATAGCACTACCTATCGGAACCACACCAAAAATCTCCGTCTCTCCATTCCGTTTGCACTCTCCAAACCCTTCCCTTTACCTTCATATGCAATGTTTTACTTTCCACTGCTACACTCTTAGAATTGCATGTGTAGGTTGATTGCTTGACTTGTGCTAATTGCTAAAATCTGCGCACAACTAAAATTGGGAAAAGGTTAGATTTTTATTTGGTCAAGTAGTCTAATCACCCCCTACCCTCTAGACCTACTTTAGATCCTACACAATCTCCCCCTTTTTGTAATTGATGACAACATACATCAAAGCTTTAGGTAGATGATATGAAGAGTAGCAAGTAAAGCTTTGGAGGAACATGTAACATGCATAAGCTCCCCCCACATGTATGCAATCATGTGAAGATAGTATATACTAGCAAGTGAATGCATAACATGACAGAGTAATCATAGAGTTACATGTACCTTGGCTATATGCATTAGAGCAAAAGATATGGTTGAGAAATGTACCTCCATGTTTATGAATCACTCTTGCAAACACTATGTACAACAGCAAGAGATCATCATGCACATGAGTGTGATGCATATACTTACCTCGTGGTCCTGAGCTGACTTTTGAGAGAGTGGACTTGAGAAAACAGGGTTAGATAACACAAGAACACTCCTAGTAAGACAGTATTGGGGAACCACAAGAATACCAAGACTGGGATGACATGTGATGGGTAAGTACTACAAGGTAAGTAATTCATTTAGATATAGACATGTCCCCAAAGATTTAAAGATGTGCAATAAGTTCCAAGGATTTTTCTCCCCTTAGGCCTAGACTCTTTATCCCCCTGAATCTGATATTGGATAATGGGAGAGGGTAGGGTGAGATAAAATCAGAGCAAAATAGAGTAAGAGCAAATAAAATGAGAGAAAAAAGAGTTTTCAACAGCAATAGCTAGGATCAAACATATTAGCATGTCTTCCCCTCATAAAGACATGTGACTTCTCTCCTCTTTGTTAACAAGCATCTGTAGAAGAGCTTAGATATGCTCATTTGATAAGCTTTGACGTGTTCCCTCTCTCCCCCTTTGACATCAATTTCCAAGAAGGGCACTTCTGGAGCATGAGCCAAGTAGGTGTGGTCCTTGAGAGTCACTACAAAGCAGCATGTAGCTTATGATGCTGATAGAGGGAAGAATCATTGAGTGGAGCTGAAGAAAATAGGCAGAAAGAAATGTCAAAACATTTTCTCAAAGTTGAAATCGGTGACGCCGATACATTTTCCGTCGGTGACTCCGAAATGACAGAGTCACAGAACGTGCTTATCGGTGAGACCGAGCTAGTCCGTGTCGGTTGTACCGATGAACTATATACAGGGAAACCTTGTATTTGGTCGAGCCGATAGGTTTGGATAGTAGGGACTGAGTTCAACGCAGAGTAAAGATTTTGTCAACTCGGCTCACTTGGCAAGTGAAATCTCACAAGGATTTGCAAGGAATTTTTGAAAGATTTG
Organism: Thinopyrum obtusiflorum; assembly: GCA_036873465.1. Lineage (NCBI taxonomy): Eukaryota > Viridiplantae > Streptophyta > Magnoliopsida > Poales > Poaceae > Thinopyrum > Thinopyrum obtusiflorum. Next base: position 41,678 of record JAAAWM010011643.1, read on the forward strand.
CGACAGAGTCATAGATGAAAAATAGAAATTTCAAAAGAAATCTAGATGAAGCTTGTTTTGTTTAATTTTAGAGGGAGACACAATGGCAAGAAAAACATACAAATGGAAAAATCAACTAAGCAAAAGAACACTAGAGAACTTCATCTAGAAAAGGTCGGCGACAAAGTCACCTATGTTAGAGTATATTGACTGAGGAGTCAAGTGATAGCACTTGATCGTAGGTCATAATCATTGTTTAAGCTCAAAATGGGGTTACCATTTTTCGTTTAAGCATTTTTGTATTCACATCTTGTTGAGCTACTTTATCTCATGTCTTGGAGTAAAGCTTCTCTAAGATGGAATGACATACCTTGGGTGTGGTGTTGATCTTGATCATGTAGTCAAACTTGTGTTGGATGCTCAAGGTTGATGTTGTCCATCAGGAGTTGGGAGAACCACTTGTAGTTTGAGTTCATCTTCCTACATGGGTTAGTCTTGCAAGGAAGAGCACTTGTGTATCCAAATTGACACACATGAAATTTGGCATATGGAAGTAGTCAAAGGATACATAGTGAGTCCATGCTTCCTTGAGATCAACATCTAAACTATAGGAACTTGGTGATGTAGAAATTGCTTGGGATTTGAGTGACTTGCAATTTCCTAGATTGAAGTTCATCCAAGTACCTACAAGGGTTACATAACATGCAAGGGTACAAGTATAGATCCAAGACATATGATCATTATCATAAGAGAAATATCAAGGATTAGTCACAAAAGGCTCACGCCTTGCATGTATCTAAATGGAGATTTCTACTCCAAATTTGAGGCATCAATGATATTCAGTTCACCTCTCAAATGGCAAAATAATTTCTCATCAAGCGGTTTGGTGAATATATCCGCCAATTGCTTATCGGTTCAAACATGCTTAAGATTGATGTCTTCTTTAGCAACATGATCCCGAATGAAATGTTGACAAACTTCAATGTGCTTAGTTCGAGAGTGTTGCATGGGATTGAGAGCAATCTTATTAGCACTTTCATTGTCACAAAGCAATGGAACATGTTTTACATGTATCCCATAATCCTTAAGAGTTTGGGTCCTCCAAAGTAATAGAGCACAACATGATCCGGCGGCAATGTATTCTACTTCGGCACCGGATAAGGATACCGAGTTTTTTTTCCTAGAGGACCAAGACACAAGGGATCTACCAAGAAATTGACAAGTACCCTAAGTGGACTTTCTATCAACCTTGTCACCGTCATATTCCGAATCGGAGTAGCCAACAAGATCAAAAGATAACCTCTTAGGATACCAAATGCCAAAGTTTAGTGTATGAATTAAGTATCTCACTATCCATTTCACGGCCTTAAGATGACACTCTTTAGGGGTTGCTTGATATCGTGCACACATGCACACACTTAGCATAATATCGGGACAGGAGGCACATAGATATAACAATGAACCAATCATAGAATGGTAAACCTTTTGGTTAACCGGGTTGCCATCCTTAGTCAAGTCAAGATGTCCACTAGTAGGCATGGGTGTTTTCATACCTTTGCTTTCTTGCATGTTGAACTTCTTGAAAAGATCCTTGGTATACTTTGTTTGTGAGACAAAGGTACCTTCCTTAGTTTGCTTGATTTGCAATCCAAGGAAAAATTTGAGTTCACTCATCATAGACATCTCAAACTTCTCCGACATTAGCCTTCCAAACTTTTCACTAAAACGGGGGTTAGTAGAACCGAATATGATATCATCCACATAAATTTGGCACACAAATAATTCTCCGTTAACCCTTTTAGTAAAAACTGTAGAATCAATCTTCCCAATTTCAAAGCTTTTTTCAATAAGAAACTTGGTCAAGCATTTATACCATGCTCTAGGGGCTTGTTTAAGACCATAAAGAGCTTTATGAAGTTTGTAGACATGATTAGGTTTCTTGGGATTGACAAAGCTGGGAGGTTGTTTAACATAAACTTCCTCCTCAATTTCTCCATTTAGAAAAGCAATTTTAATGTCCATTTGGTATAAGGTGATATCATGATGATTGGCATAAGCAAGTAAGATGCATATGGACTCAAGTCTAGCGATAGGGGCATATGTCTCACCACAGTCCATACCTTCGGCTTGAGTGTAGCCTTGGGCAACGAGACAGGCCTTGTTGCGTATAAATTGTCCATCTTCATCTTTCTTATTCCGAAACACCCATTTGGTTCCAATGACATTGTGATCATCGTTGGGCTTTTCAACCAATGTCCACACTTGATTCCTCTCAAAGTTGTCTAGCTCTTCGTGCATAGTATTTACCCAATCCGGATCCTCAAGAGCTTCTTCTACCTTCATAGGTTCAACACTAGAAATGAATGAGTAGTGTTTACAAAAGTTAGCCAAACAAGTTTTAGAGCAAGTGATTCTCCCGGTTTGAATGTCATTGAAGATTTGTTCAATGGGATGGTCTCTTGTGACTCTTGCTCTAACTTGTGAGAGCTTTTGTTTGGGTTGGGGTGGAACATCCTCTTCATTGTCTTCTTCTTCTCCTTCATTGTTGTTGGCATTGTCGTTCTCTTGTGGAGGTGGAGAGGGAGGTTGAGGTGGTTCATCTTGTTGCACTTCCTCATTTCCTCCGTCTTGACGTGTTCCACTTGTGGATGCCTCCAAGTAAACTTGTGGTTCACCTTGATGTGAAGTTGAGGCTTCCACTTGAATAGACGAAGTACTCTCCTTCACCTCCGTTGATCGAATCTTGACAATGGACAAATCTTGGATTGCTTCCGAAGGATCTTTATCTCCTACATTAATTGGCAATTGCTCTAGCGAGCCATTAGATTCATCAAACTTCACATCTATCGTCTCTTCAACCTTTCAGGTGAAATTGTTGTAGACATGGTAAGTGTGAGAGTTTGAGCCATAACCGAGTAGGAAACCTTCATGAGATTTAGGAGAAAATTTTGAGCGATGATGCTTGTCAAGAAAGTAACACTTTGAGCCAAATACTCGAAAGTATCCAACTTGGGGTTTGTTACCGGTGAGAAGCTCGTATGCCGTCTTGCCGAGAAGCTTGTGAAGATATAGTCGATTCGTAGCATGACAAGCTGTCTGAACCGCTTCCGCCCAAAAGTGTCTTGGCATCTTGTATTCATCAAACATCATACTTGCCATCTTGATAAGTGTTCGGTTCTTCCTCTCAATAAGTCTGTTTTGTTGAGGCGTGTACGTAGAAGAGAACTCGTGTGAAACCCCTTCCTCGTCAAGAAAGGCATCCACATTGGCGTTCTTGAACGCCGTTCCATTGTCACTTTGAACCTTCTTCATCTTCACTTCAAATTGATTTCAGGCCTTCTTAGCGAAGTTCTTGAAGATCTTTTGGGCCTGCAATTTGTCATCAAGAAAGAACACCCACGTAAATCTTGAAAAGTCGTCAACAATGACCAAACCGAACGAGTTACCACTGAGACTCTTGTAGGCGTTTGGACCGAAATGATCCATATGGAGTAGCTCAAGCGGTCTTATCGTGGTCATGATGTTCTTCATGGGATGACTTCCTCCAACTTGTTTTCCTGCTTGACAAGCACTACAAAGTCTATCCTTGTCAAATATGACATCTTTAACACCAAGGATATGATCACCTTTAATAAGCTTATCAAGATTTCGCATGCCCACATGACCTAACCTTCTATGCCATAACCAACCTTTAGAAGATTTAGCAATTAAGCAAGTATGAGATTGAGCTCTCTTAGTGAAATCAACAATGTATAGATCACCTCTATGAATACCGGTAAAGACCATATTATGATGATCTCCACGGAACACTTGGCAATCTACTTTAGTAAATAGAACATTGAAACCAAAGTTGGCTAGTCTAGATACGGAAAGGAGATTGTAACCAAGAGATTCAATGAGCATAACGTTTTGGATAGAGCTATCATTGGAAATGGCCACCTTACCAAGGCCAAGTACCTTACCCTTGGAGTTATCTCCAAAAGTTACATACTTGCGTGGGCCATTGTTCTTAGCAAGCTCACGGAACATGTCCTTGTCTCTGGTCATATGATCTGTACATCCACTATCGAGAATTCATTCTTTCCCTCCGGCCATGTAACCACGAAGGTTAGCCATAAGACCAAAATGTCTCATCAACTCCTCAAGGTCAAAGTCACAATCTTCATCTTCATCATAATATCCATGCTCAATGTCATCATGTAGTTGAACATCACCTAGGGCAAGTGATTCATCAGATTTATGACCATGACAATGTGCATGTTTATGAATTCTAATAGTTTGTGAAATGATGCTACTAATGACTCCAACATTTCCTTTGGTACGCATAAGGTCACGAAGCTCAAATAGACATTCATCAAACTTAGGATCACTAGAGTTCATATTTTGAAAAGCAATTGACTTTTGAAGGATCTCATCCAGATTTTTCAAGGAGTAATTTGGAAAGCGCTCCTCAAGATATTTCCATATAGTATAAGCACATTCAAAGGTAGGCAAGAATACAAGCAAATTTCTAGGCAATCCTCTAATGGTAATATCAATAGTTCTAAGATTGCGAGTCATGTCAAGATACTCATCAGGGGTAGGATGCAAAGGATCAATAGGAGGCACATAAGGGCTTGTAATATACTTGTTCAAATCATATTCATTGAAAATCTCAAGCATCTCATTCTTCCAAGAGCTATAGAACTCTCCATCAAGCATAGGCACTCTACGTCTAATACTCCCGATTGTAGACTCATCCATCTTCCTCCAACGGTGATTAAACCAAAGCAATGGAGACCAAAGCTCTGATACCAATTGAAAGGATCGAGAAGAGGGGTCTAAGGGGGTGATTAGACCCTTAACAAGCAATAGCAGTTTTTAGATTCTTCAAGTTAAGGTTGACATTTAGCACAAGTTTAAGCATTCACACTATATTTCAAGCAATCATGACAAGATTATATGCAACGGAAAGAGTAAAGCATGCTAATTGCAAGAGAGTAAAGGGATCGGATTGGAGTGTGAAACGCAATGAACACACGGAGATTTTTGGCGTGGTTCCGATAGGTGGTGTTATCGTACATCCACGTTGTTGGAGACTTCAACCCACGAAGGGTAAGGGTTGCACGAGTCCACGGAGTGCTCCACCCATGAAGGGTCCACGAAGAAGCAACCTTGTCTATCCCACCATGGCCATCGCCGATGAAGGACTTGCCTCACTCCGGTAGATCTTCACAAAGTAGGCGATCTCCATGCCCTTACAAACTTCTTGGTTCAACTCCACAATTTGACGGAGGCTCCCAAGCAACACCTAACCAATATAGAAGACACCACTCTCCAAAAGGTAATAGATGGTGTGTTGATGATGAACTCCTTGCTCTTGTGCTTCAAATGATAGTCTCCCCAACACTCAACTCTCTCTGGCAGATTTGGGTATGGTGGAAAGATGATTTGAGTGGAAAGCAACTTGGGGAAGGTTGGAAATCAAGATTCTTGTGGTAGGATTAGAATAACTTGATCTCAGCACATGAGTAGGTGGTTCTCTCTCAGAAAATGTATGGTGGAAGTGTAGGCACGTTCAGATGGCTCTATCACATATGGAGAAGGGGTGGAGGGGTATATATAGCCTCCACACAAAATCCAACTGTTACACACATTTGGCCCATCTTGGTGAGACCGAATAGCTAAACTCGGTGGGACAGATTAGTTCAAAAATGTGAACGTTAGGAATCTCGGTGGGACCGACTGGAACAACTCGGTGGGACCGATGTGCTAGGGCTTAGGCAAAACCTCATCTCAATGGCACTGATTGCATCAACTCGGTGAGACCAAAGTGAAGCAATAGGGCAACAGAGAATTGGTCAAGCCATCTCGGTGAGACCGATTGCAGTTTCGGTGAGACCGAAATAAATGCAACAGATAACACGGAGTTGGCAAGGCCATCTCAGTGAGACCGAGATCCTTATCGGTGTGACCGAACTGTTAGGGTTTCTGGCTGTGGCTATGTCATATGAACTCGGTGGCGCCGGATAGAAAGAATCGGTGGGGCTGACTTGGAGTTTAGGGTTTTGAGATATTTCGATGGAGAAGGTGGTTGAGAGTTTAGGAGCAATATCACTAAGATTTGAGCAAGCAAGCCATTAAGCAACATCTCATCCCCTTTTAATAGTATTGGCTCTCCTATGGATCAATGTGATCTTGGATCACTAAAACAAAGATGAAGAGTCTTGAGCTTTAGCCAATGCATGTCCTTATCACCTTGAAGGGGTTCCACATCCTCTTGTCCTTTCCACGCCATTGTTGAACTTTTCTGAAATACACTAGATAAAAACATTAGTCCAACAAGAGATATGTTGACATTAATTAGCAAAATCACCCAGGGAGCACTTGTGCTTTCTAGACGCCGGATGGGATTGCTTGCTGGGAGGAGCCTATCTTGGCTAGCGTGTCGGTGGCCTCGTTGTCCGTGCAGGGAACATGAAGGAACTCACAGCCGTCAAAGTTGTCGGAGAGCTGCTAGACCAAGAAGCGGTAGCTGGCCATGTTGGCGTCCCGGGCATCCCACTCGTAACAAGCTTGCTGCACCATCAGGTCCGAGTCGCCGTAGCAGAGGATGCACTGGATGCCAATCTCTTTAGCCAGCCGGAGGCCGTGCATGAGTGCTTCGTACTCGACGACATTGTTGGAGGCGGCGAAGTGGATTTGTAGCACGTACCGCAGTCGGTTGCCCTTGGGGAGGATAGCACGATGCCGGCTCCCAGGCCGGATCGCATCTTGGAGCCGTCGAAGTGCATGCGCCAGTGCGTCGAGTTGGGTGACGGCGACAGGTACTGGGTCTCCGTCCAGTCGACGAGGAAATCCGCCAGCACCTAGGACTTGATCGTGGTGCGGGGCTCGTAGAGGATGGTGTGGTTGGCCAGCTCGATGGCCCACTTGGCCACCCGACCGGAGGCATCCCGGCAGCCCATGATCTCGCCGATGGGGGTCGTGCTGACCACGATAATGGTATGCTCTTGAAAGTATTGCTTTAGCTTCTTGGCGGTGAGGTACATGTCGTAGCACATCTTCTGGTAGTGAGGATAGTTCTGCTTGGAGGCGGAGAGTACCTCGCTCAGGTAGTAGACGAGGCGCTGGATCTGCTAGATCTTGCCTTCCTCCGGGCGCTCGACCACCAGCATCGTACTGACCGCGCACGAGGTGGCGGAGATGTATAGCAACAACGGCTCCTTGTCGGCCGGTGTGGCCAGGACGGGTGCGGTGGAGAGCATGCGCTTGAGATCCCAAAAAGCTTCGTCCGCCTGGCCGTTCCACTCGAACGACGACGTCTTCTTCATCAGCTGATATAGGGGCAAGGCCCTCTCGTCCGACCGGCTGAGAAATAGGCTGAGAGAGGCCAAGCAGCTAGTGATGATAGAAGCAAAGGTGTCCCATCTTTCGATGAGATGGTGGCTATCATTTTGGAGGAAGTCGACTTTGACGATCTGACTATGAACGTGCGAGAACGTCACGCCTTAGCAATCGCTAAACCAACTCCGAGAGGTTATTGACCACATCGGAGCACGATCAACCTGACCACAAAGGTCTGTTTCCTGCAGGCAAACGAAGAACAAGCAAGAAACTAAGATTTCAATCTGGATATTGCGAATATAAGAGGAAAGCTTTATTGATCAAGGTGGGGTTCTGTGACGCCTTTGTCTGGTCGTTGAACACAAACGAAGTACGCGAAGTTGCAGCTATGGTGAACTTTAATCTAAACAAAACCCAAAGTCTAAACGGTGCCCTAAGGGCTGTATATATGGAGGAAGAGGGGGGAATTTCGTGGCCCTTGGGGAAGGGGTCCGAAACCAACCCTATCTCTTGTTTCCCCACACATACGGACTCTAAAAATAGCCTATACTTATGTATTTCGAAATTACATGGGCCTGGCCCAATAATAAGGTGACGCAGCACCTAGAATAGCCTTTGCTCGAAATTTATGAAGTGGCATCTTGTATATTTCATCCAAGGCTTCATGCACTCATTATGGTGGCTTCAAAGTCCTGAAATCATCACTCGTAACTCCGTTCTTGTTCCCCTTGCGCATGACATCCTCTCCATGCTTGGTCTTGCTCTAGTGTTCATCCCTCTTATCCATGCCAGGCCCTTCATTTGTAAGCAAAACAAATGTATCCAATTTAGGCAGCATCATATTCTCATGAACATTAGAATCATTACCAAGAAACGAAAGTACCTAAAAATTTAATTGGCGTGCGCGAGCTCTAGTAATTGGTCCAGTATATGTAGCAGTAGGGGTTGTGGGTGTAACAATGGTATTGATGTCCTCATCATCCTCCCCTTCTTGAAATGAAGTCGTCCTCGACGGAAGCTCATCTTCCTCACCCAAAGAGGGCTTCAAATCTGCAATGTTAAAAGTGGGACTAACCCCAAAATCTGCAGGCAGCTCAAGTTTATATGCATTATCATTTATTTTCTCTAACACCTTAAATGGACCATCAGCACGTGGCATTAGCTTTGATTTTCGCAAATCAGGAAATCTATCCTTACGCAAATGTAACCAAACAAGATCTCCAGGTGCAAAGACAACATGTTTTCCACCCTTATTTCCAGCAAGTTTATATTTAGCATTCATACGCTCAATGTTTTCCTTAGTTAACTCATGCATTTTTAAGATCAATTCAGCATGTTGTTTAGCATCAAAATTAACCTTCTCCGAAGATGGAAGAGGCAACAAATCAATGGGTGCACGAGGTAGGAAACCATACACAATTTCAAAAGGGCACATCTTAGTAGTAGAATGCAATGAACAATTATAAGCAAATTCAATATGAGGCAAGCATTCTTCCCACATTTTCCTATTATTCTTCAAAACAGCCCTAAGCATAGTAGACAATGTTCTATTGACTACTTCAGTTTGACCATCAGTTTGGGGGTGACAAGTAGTACTAAAAAGTAGTTTAGTCCCCAACTTAGCGCATAAACATCTCCAAAAGTGGCTAAGAAATTTAGTATCACGATATGAAACAATAGTATTTGGCACACCATGCAAGCGAATAATTTCACGAAAGAATAAATCAGCAACATTAACAGCATCATCGCTTTTATGACATGGTATAAAGTGTGCCATTTTCGAGAATCTATCCACGACAACAAATATGCTATCCCTCCCCTTCTGGGGGGGGGGGGGGGGGGGGGGGGGGGGGGGGGGGGGGGGGGGGGGGGGGGGGGGGGGGGGGGGGGGGGGGGGGGGGGGGGGGGGGGGGGGGGGGGGGGGGGGGGGGGGGGGGGGGGGGGGGGGGGGGGGGGGGGGGGGGGGGGGGGGGGGGGGGGGGGGGGGGGGGGGGGGGGGGGGGGGGGGGGGGGGGGGGGGGGGGGGGGGGGGGGGGGGGGGGGGGGGGGGGGGGGGGGGGGGGGGGGGGGGGGGGGGGGGGGGGGGGGGGGGGGGGGGGGGGGGGGGGGGGGGGGGGGGGGGGGGGGGGGGGGGGGGGGGGGGGGGGGGGGGGGGGGGGGGGGGGGGGGGGGGGGGGGGGGGGGGGGGGGGGGGGGGGGGGGGGGGGGGGGGGGGGGGGGGGGGGGGGGGGGGGGGGGGGGGGGGGGGGGGGGGGGGGGGGGGGGGGGGGGGGGGGGGGGGGGGGGGGGGGGGGGGGGGGGGGGGGGGGGGGGGGGGGGGGGGGGGGGGGGGGGGGGGGGGGGGGGGGGGGGGGGGGGGGGGGGGGGGGGGGGGGGGGGGGGGGGGGGGGGGGGGGGGGGGGGGGGGGGGGGGGGGGGGGGGGGGGGGGGGGGGGGGGGGGGGGGGGGGGGGGGGGGGGGGGGGGGGGGGGGGGGGGGGGGGGGGGGGGGGGGGGGGGGGGGGGGGGGGGGGGGGGGGGGGGGGGGGGGGGGGGGGGGGGGGGGGGGGGGGGGGGGGGGGGGGGGGGGGGGGGGGGGGGGGGGGGGGGGGGGGGGGGGGGGGGGGGGGGGGGGGGGGGGGGGGGGGGGGGGGGGGGGGGGGGGGGGGGGGGGGGGGGGGGGGGGGGGGGGGGGGGGGGGGGGGGGGGGGGGGGGGGGGGGGGGGGGGGGGGGGGGGGGGGGGGGGGGGGGGGGGGGGGGGGGGGGGGGGGGGGGGGGGGGGGGGGGGGGGGGGGGGGGGGGGGGGGGGGGGGGGGGGGGGGGGGGGGGGGGGGGGGGGGGGGGGGGGGGGGGGGGGGGGGGGGGGGGGGGGGGGGGGGGGGGGGGGGGGGGGGGGGGGGGGGGGGGGGGGGGGGGGGGGGGGGGGGGGGGGGGGGGGGGGGGGGGGGGGGGGGGGGGGGGGGGGGGGGGGGGGGGGGGGGGGGGGGGGGGGGGGGGGGGGGGGGGGGGGGGGGGGGGGGGGGGGGGGGGGGGGGGGGGGGGGGGGGGGGGGGGGGGGGGGGGGGGGGGGGGGGGGGGGGGGGGGGGGGGGGGGGGGGGGGGGGGGGGGGGGGGGGGGGGGGGGGGGGGGGGGGGGGGGGGGGGGGGGGGGGGGGGGGGGGGGGGGGGGGGGGGGGGGGGGGGGGGGGGGGGGGGGGGGGGGGGGGGGGGGGGGGGGGGGGGGGGGGGGGGGGGGGGGGGGGGGGGGGGGGGGGGGGGGGGGGGGGGGGGGGGGGGGGGGGGGGGGGGGGGGGGGGGGGGGGGGGGGGGGGGGGGGGGGGGGGGGGGGGGGGGGGGGGGGGGGGGGGGGGGGGGGGGGGGGGGGGGGGGGGGGGGGGGGGGGGGGGGGGGGGGGGGGGGGGGGGGGGGGGGGGGGGGGGGGGGGGGGGGGGGGGGGGGGGGGGGGGGGGGGGGGGGGGGGGGGGGGGGGGGGGGGGGGGGGGGGGGGGGGGGGGGGGGGGGGGGGGGGGGGGGGGGGGGGGGGGGGGGGGGGGGGGGGGGGGGGGGGGGGGGGGGGGGGGGGGGGGGGGGGGGGGGGGGGGGGGGGGGGGGGGGGGGGGGGGGGGGGGGGGGGGGGGGGGGGGGGGGGGGGGGGGGGGGGGGGGGGGGGGGGGGGGGGGGGGGGGGGGGGGGGGGGGGGGGGGGGGGGGGGGGGGGGGGGGGGGGGGGGGGGGGGGGGGGGGGGGGGGGGGGGGGGGGGGGGGGGGGGGGGGGGGGGGGGGGGGGGGGGGGGGGGGGGGGGGGGGGGGGGGGGGGGGGGGGGGGGGGGGGGGGGGGGGGGGGGGGGGGGGGGGGGGGGGGGGGGGGGGGGGGGGGGGGGGGGGGGGGGGGGGGGGGGGGGGGGGGGGGGGGGGGGGGGGGGGGGGGGGGGGGGGGGGGGGGGGGGGGGGGGGGGGGGGGGGGGGGGGGGGGGGGGGGGGGGGGGGGGGGGGGGGGGGGGGGGGGGGGGGGGGGGGGGGGGGGGGGGGGGGGGGGGGGGGGGGGGGGGGGGGGGGGGGGGGGGGGGGGGGGGGGGGGGGGGGGGGGGGGGGGGGGGGGGGGGGGGGGGGGGGGGGGGGGGGGGGGGGGGGGGGGGGGGGGGGGGGGGGGGGGGGGGGGGGGGGGGGGGGGGGGGGGGGGGGGGGGGGGGGGGGGGGGGGGGGGGGCAGATAGTGGTGGTTGTGCCTGCTTTCTTGTATCACGGTTGGAGGTGGCACCTGATGGAGGTGATGGTGCAGTGGAAGTAGAGGATGCACGTGGTGTCCATGATAAAGGTCGACCTGCAGAAAAGTTAGTTCGCGCCAATGTATGTCGATCCTGCACTTCACGTTCAGCTTTACAAGCAAGATGGAATAAACGAGTGATATTATTATACTCCTTATACTCTAGAGTGGTCTGAATCTCTCTATTTAATCCACCCATAAAACATGCAAGCATAGCTTCATTATCCTCAACAATACCACATCTAATCATGCCAGTTTGTAATTCCTGATAATATTCCTCTACAGAATTTTTTCCTTGTCTTAAATGCTGCAATTTTTGAAGTAATTCACGTTGATAACATGGTGGAACCCAACGAGTACACATAGCAATTTTCAAAGCAGCCCAAGTAGTTGGAATATTATTCGGATATAATCTACGATGTTCAGACCACCACACACAAGCAAAACTAGTGAAAGCACAAAGTGCAGCAGCAACACGTCTCTCCTCGGAATATTCTAAACATGTAAAACGTTGTTCGGTTTCTAACTCCCAAGTAAGATATATATCAGGAACATATCTACCCTCAAATGGTGGAATATTCAATTTCAGTTTAGAAATATGGTCATGATCTCGTACCTGAGCTGGTAATGCAGCCCTACCATTGCGATTATTTGCATGTGGACGACCGGGTGCTGGTGGTTGCACGTAGTTCTGATTTTGATCAACTTCATCCTCGTAATCGCCCGCATAATCATCCTCCTCCTCATCAGAAGCAGGAGCCACAGAAGTATCAACAGCAGCACCAATAGTTTGGCCAGGCTCGAGAGGGACACGGCTCGCTCAGCGGAGGGCTGTTTCGCGATGTGGAGGTAGTCGTTGTTGTTGTTGTTGTGGTAGAGGTGCGGCAGGTTCAGCCGGTGGTGGTTGTGGAAGGCACGCAAGCACTTCATTAAATTTGTTATCGAGCTTTGTTTCGAACGTCTTCTCAAAGCCAGTTATCTTATCCATGGCCTCTTCAAAATTGTTCAGCACATCTTGCACCTGTTCAGTCATCATTTGCTGAAATTTATCATGCAACTCCTTATTCGTCATGTTCTCCCAGTCAGTCTCATCGACTTGTGATCCTGCCATGGTTAGCAGCAATAGAAACACACAAGAATATGATCCTACAGACTACTAGAAAATGGTGGTGGTGGGGCATCACAAATCCGTCAAGCAAATCTCAAATTCTTACCAGTTCTTACCAAGCAGTAGGTGGTGATCGGCAACGGTTGTAGTCAAAACTCTCAAAGCTTGGATAGAGCTATTACCAGGGAGAGTCAAACGCACGACGTAGATGTATGTGGAGCTGGGAAGACTTATAATATGGTAGCAAAAAGGGTCAGCAATAATCAATTCAGAGATGCAAAGTTGAATAAACGCTCAACGACGGTACTGTGCTGGTCCTAGGCTATACCGTACTAGAGACGCGAGCCTAGAACATGAACAAAATCATGGCGCTACACGTAAACAAGGGAAAAGCACATTCTGGAAAAAAAATCGCTCTGTTTTTTTTTGGCGTTCTTTTTTTTCGCTCCTCATTTTTTTGCGAAAAATCACTATAATGGCGAGTGTCTCAAAACTCTTCCGAGGTCAAAATGACAGGATGGGCATGAAATTTTTTGACTATTTTTTTTTGGAAATCAGGGCAGCGATGACGAAAAAGTGCGACAAAAAATCACTATGATGGCACGTGGCTCAAAAGACTCAGAAAAGCCTAAAAATAGGATAGGGAAAAAATATTTTTGGTCGCCGAAATTTTGGCCTTAAAACTGCCCGAGGGTCTCCAGACTCTTTTTTCAAAACCTACTCAGGCAAGGAAACACGAATCGGAAAATAAAAGTATCTCGGAAACAAACCTAATATGGAAAGGACTCGGATTGGTGGTGGACAGGTAGATGTATATGTGGACTCGGATGGGTGGTAGACAGGTGGATGTATATGTGGACTCGGATTGGTGGTGGACAGGGGGATGTATATGTGACTCAGATTGGTTGTATATGTGGATCGGATTGGTGGTGGACAGGCGGATGTATATGGCAGCGGTAAGGAATATGTTGGTGGTGGTGGTATATGGCAGGAGCGATGACGATGGTGCGGCGACGGCGTGACAACTTGTGAACAGAACTCGAAACTCTAAGGGAAACTAGACGCTAAGACCAGCAACTTGACACGACGATGCAACTGCCAATTCAACAAAGCAAAATACTGAAAAGACTATGCAAAGGCTCAGACTGGTTCGGATATGATGAACTAACCCTAATTTTTTTGTGGCTTTTTCGTGGACTGTAGGTATGCAGAACAGACTCGATCTAAACTATGAAAAACTGTAAAATCTCACCGAGCAACCTAAAAATCTGATACCACTTGATAGAGGCAAAGGTGTCCCGTCTTTCGATAAGATGGTGGCTATCGTTTTGGAGGAAGTCGACTTTGACGATCCGACTACGAACGTGCGAGGATGTCGCGCCTTAGCAATCGCTAAACCAACTCCGAGAAGTTATTGACCACGCCGGAGCACGATCAACCTGACCACGAAGGTCTGTTTCCTGTAGGCAAACGAAGAATAAGCAAGAAACTAAGATTGCAATCTGGATATTGCGAATATAAGAGGAAAGCTTTATTGATCAAGGTGGGGTTCTGTGACGCCTTTGTCTGATCGTTGAACTCAAACGAAGTACGCGAAGTTGCAGCTATGGCGAACTTTAATCTAAACAAAACCCAAAGTCTAAATGGTGCCCTAAGGGCTGTATATATGGAGGAAGAGGGGGGGAATTTCATGGCCCTTGGGGAAGGGGTCCGAAACCAACCCTATCTCTTCTTTCCCCACACATACGGACTCTAAAAACAGCCTATACTTATGTATTTCGAAATTACATGGGCCTGGACCAATAATAAGGTGATGCAGCACCTAGAATATCCTTTGCTCGAAATTTATGAAGTGGCATCTTGTATATTTAGTCCAAGGCTTCATGCACTCATTATGGTGGCTTCAAAGTCTTGAAATCATCACTTGTAACTCCGTTCTTGTTCCCCTTGCGCATGACATCCTCTCCATGCTTGGTCTTGCTCCAGTGTTCATACCTCTTATGCATGCCAGGCCCTTCATTTGTAAGCAAAACAAATGTATCCAATTTAGGCAGCATCATATTCTCATGAACATTAGAATCATTACCAAGAAACGGAAGTACCTGAAAATTTAATTGGCGTGCATGAGCTCTAGTAATTGGTCCAGTATATGTAGCAGTACGGGCTGTGAGTGTAACAATGGTATTGATGTCCTCATCAAGTGAACTTCTGGATATCACGCAGCCGGGTCGGCTTGCGCATGCGCTCGATGGCCTTGATTTTCTCTGGGTTTGCCTCAATGCCGCGATACGAGATGAGGAAGCTGAGTAGCTGGCTGGATGGCACGCCAAATACGAACTTCTTCGGGTTGAGCTTGATCGCGTACTAGCGCAGATTGGCGAATGCTTCCTTCAGGTCGTCAAGGAGCGTGAGGTGCTGCTTGGTCTTCACCATGATGTCATCGACGTAGACATGGATGTTGCGGCCAATTTGCGGTAGCAAGCATTTCTGCATGCAGCGCTGGAAGGTGGCGCTGGCGTTCTTCAAGACGAACGACATCGTGATGTAGCAATACGCCCCAAAGGGGGTGATGAAGGATGTCTTCGGGGTGTTGGCCAGGTCTAGCTTGATCTAATGATAGCCGGAGTAAGCGTCCAGGAAGGACAGGAGGTAATAGTCGGCCGTGTAGTCGATCACTTGATCTATCCGCGGGAGTGCGAAAGGATCCTTGGGGCAGGCCTTGTTCAAGATGGTGTAGTCTATGCACATGCGCCAGGTGTTGTTTTTCTTCAAGACAAGGACTGGGTTGGCCAGCCACTTGGGGTGAAACACTTCCATGATGAAGCCGGCTGCGAGCAGCCGGGCGACTGATAACCCACAAGTATAGGGGATCAATTGTAGCCTCTTTCAATAAGTAAGAGTGTCTAACCCAACGAGGAGCTAAAGGTAGAACAAATATTCCCTCAAGTTCTATCGACCACCGATACAACTCTACGCACGCTTAACGTTCGCTTTACCTAGAACAAGTAGGGGGGGGGGGGGGGGGGGGGGGGGGGGGGGGGGGGGGGGGGGGGGGGGGGGGGGGGGGGGGGGGGGGGGGGGGGGGGGGGGGGGGGGGGGGGGGGGGGGGGGGGGGGGGGGGGGGGGGGGGGGGGGGGGGGGGGGGGGGGGGGGGGGGGGGGGGGGGGGGGGGGGGGGGGGGGGGGGGGGGGGGGGGGGGGGGGGGGGGGGGGGGGGGGGGGGGGGGGGGGGGGGGGGGGGGGGGGGGGGGGGGGGGGGGGGGGGGGGGGGGGGGGGGGGGGGGGGGGGGGGGGGGGGGGGGGGGGGGGGGGGGGGGGGGGGGGGGGGGGGGGGGGGGGGGGGGGGGGGGGGGGGGGGGGGGGGGGGGGGGGGGGGGGGGGGGGGGGGGGGGGGGGGGGGGGGGGGGGGGGGGGGGGGGGGGGGGGGGGGGGGGGGGGGGGGGGGGGGGGGGGGGGGGGGGGGGGGGGGGGGGGGGGGGGGGGGGGGGGGGGGGGGGGGGGGGGGGGGGGGGGGGGGGGGGGGGGGGGGGGGGGGGGGGGGGGGGGGGGGGGGGGGGGGGGGGGGGGGGGGGGGGGGGGGGGGGGGGGGGGGGGGGGGGGGGGGGGGGGGGGGGGGGGGGGGGGGGGGGGGGGGGGGGGGGGGGGGGGGGGGGGGGGGGGGGGGGGGGGGGGGGGGGGGGGGGGGGGGGGGGGGGGGGGGGGGGGGGGGGGGGGGGGGGGGGGGGGGGGGGGGGGGGGGGGGGGGGGGGGGGGGGGGGGGGGGGGGGGGGGGGGGGGGGGGGGGGGGGGGGGGGGGGGGGGGGGGGGGGGGGGGGGGGGGGGGGGGGGGGGGGGGGGGGGGGGGGGGGGGGGGGGGGGGGGGGGGGGGGGGGGGGGGGGGGGGGGGGGGGGGGGGGGGGGGGGGGGGGGGGGGGGGGGGGGGGGGGGGGGGGGGGGGGGGGGGGGGGGGGGGGGGGGGGGGGGGGGGGGGGGGGGGGGGGGGGGGGGGGGGGGGGGGGGGGGGGGGGGGGGGGGGGGGGGGGGGGGGGGGGGGGGGGGGGGGGGGGGGGGGGGGGGGGGGGGGGGGGGGGGGGGGGGGGGGGGGGGGGGGGGGGGGGGGGGGGGGGGGGGGGGGGGGGGGGGGGGGGGGGGGGGGGGGGGGGGGGGGGGGGGGGGGGGGGGGGGGGGGGGGGGGGGGGGGGGGGGGGGGGGGGGGGGGGGGGGGGGGGGGGGGGGGGGGGGGGGGGGGGGGGGGGGGGGGGGGGGGGGGGGGGGGGGGGGGGGGGGGGGGGGGGGGGGGGGGGGGGGGGGGGGGGGGGGGGGGGGGGGGGGGGGGGGGGGGGGGGGGGGGGGGGGGGGGGGGGGGGGGGGGGGGGGGGGGGGGGGGGGGGGGGGGGGGGGGGGGGGGGGGGGGGGGGGGGGGGGGGGGGGGGGGGGGGGGGGGGGGGGGGGGGGGGGGGGGGGGGGGGGGGGGGGGGGGGGGGGGGGGGGGGGGGGGGGGGGGGGGGGGGGGGGGGGGGGGGGGGGGGGGGGGGGGGGGGGGGGGGGGGGGGGGGGGGGGGGGGGGGGGGGGGGGGGGGGGGGGGGGGGGGGGGGGGGGGGGGGGGGGGGGGGGGGGGGGGGGGGGGGGGGGGGGGGGGGGGGGGGGGGGGGGGGGGGGGGGGGGGGGGGGGGGGGGGGGGGGGGGGGGGGGGGGGGGGGGGGGGGGGGGGGGGGGGGGGGGGGGGGGGGGGGGGGGGGGGGGGGGGGGGGGGGGGGGGGGGGGGGGGGGGGGGGGGGGGGGGGGGGGGGGGGGGGGGGGGGGGGGGGGGGGGGGGGGGGGGGGGGGGGGGGGGGGGGGGGGGGGGGGGGGGGGGGGGGGGGGGGGGGGGGGGGGGGGGGGGGGGGGGGGGGGGGGGGGGGGGGGGGGGGGGGGGGGGGGGGGGGGGGGGGGGGGGGGGGGGGGGGGGGGGGGGGGGGGGGGGGGGGGGGGGGGGGGGGGGGGGGGGGGGGGGGGGGGGGGGGGGGGGGGGGGGGGGGGGGGGGGGGGGGGGGGGGGGGGGGGGGGGGGGGGGGGGGGGGGGGGGGGGGGGGGGGGGGGGGGGGGGGGGGGGGGGGGGGGGGGGGGGGGGGGGGGGGGGGGGGGGGGGGGGGGGGGGGGGGGGGGGGGGGGGGGGGGGGGGGGGGGGGGGGGGGGGGGGGGGGGGGGGGGGGGGGGGGGGGGGGGGGGGGGGGGGGGGGGGGGGGGGGGGGGGGGGGGGGGGGGGGGGGGGGGGGGGGGGGGGGGGGGGGGGGGGGGGGGGGGGGGGGGGGGGGGGGGGGGGGGGGGGGGGGGGGGGGGGGGGGGGGGGGGGGGGGGGGGGGGGGGGGGGGGGGGGGGGGGGGGGGGGGGGGGGGGGGGGGGGGGGGGGGGGGGGGGGGGGGGGGGGGGGGGGGGGGGGGGGGGGGGGGGGGGGGGGGGGGGGGGGGGGGGGGGGGGGGGGGGGGGGGGGGGGGGGGGGGGGGGGGGGGGGGGGGGGGGGGGGGGGGGGGGGGGGGGGGGGGGGGGGGGGGGGGGGGGGGGGGGGGGGGGGGGGGGGGGGCGAAGGCTTCATCTGCAACTATATCTTTGAAGTAAAATTGATAAAATTTTGCTGATGTGAATTTTTGCCCCCACACGCATTCCCACTGGTCTGGGGTAGTTTGCGTCGGCGTCGTCCCCGCAGTTTCGGCCTGCATAACACGCACCTCCTGGAGGGCCTGCGCCGATAGGGGCACATGAAATCCCGTCTGTAGATCGCTCATGCTCAGAAAGTTCGCCACAGACGCGTCAGCAAGCTTGGTATATGAGAATGCTCGGGGATACTGCTCCGATAATGTTTCGTTCAGCCATAGATCTTTCCAAAACAGGACTGTACTGCCATCGCCAACTCGGACCTTGGTGACCCCTCTGTAAATGTCATTGAGTTGCCAAACTTCCCTCCACCAAGGAGACCCGCAGGCGTCAGAGGCATGAGGGATCTTATCGTTGTAGTATGTGGACCAAATAAGATCAACCCACGGCACGTCCTTCTTGTTATAGAAGTTGTGCAGGTGCTTCAACATTAGGCCCGTGTTCTGCACTTTGACGTCAATGATCCCAAGCCCTCCATGTTTTTTCGGCCGGCAAACAAGGTCCCAAGCTGCTAGGGAATTGAAGGTCTCTCCATGTTCATTCTTTTTTCTCCACAAGCATCTCCTCCGAATTTTATCCAGGTGCTCTATGAGTTTGGGGGGGAACCTGATCGTGCACATAGGATAGATGGCTATGGCAGTCAGAACTGAATTTAGAAGTTGTAGGTTACTGCCATACGAAAGCAAGTTGAGTGACGAGGACAGTTTCCTCTCTACCCGATCAACAACTGGCATTAAATCTGTGATGGTGGGTTTGGTTGTCCCCATAGGCAAACCTAGGTAGGTGAACGGCATTGAGCCGATCGAGCACTGGAATATTTGCGCCAACTCAGCGGTTCTCGCGTCATCAGTGTTGATAGGCACAAGCACGGATTTGTGGAAATTAATTTTCAGACCGATCGAGTCTGCATAATCCACTAGCAATTGTTTCATGATGAGAGCTTGACGGGGGCAAGCCGGCATCGCCAAGATGGTGTCGTCGGCGTATTGGATCACCGGGTAGTCCGCACGCCCTGCAGCAGGAAATGGCAGCTCAATAAGATGGGATCGGTGAGCTTCGTTGATCGCCGCTTGCAGCAAGTCCGCTGCTAGTACGAAAATTAGTGGCGACAGAGGGTCCCCCTGCCGCACCCCGCACTTGCAAGCAAATTGCCTTCCCGGTACCCCGTTGAGAAGTACCGAGGAGGTGCCCGAGTCAAAGATGCAGCGGATCCAACCAAGCCAGCGTTCATCAAATCCCATTGCTCTCATAATTTCAATCATGGGCGAGTGCTCGATAGTATCGAATGCCTTTGCGAAATCCAGTTTTAGAAGAATGATCTCTCTGCCCGATCCTTTGCATTGGTATATGTATTCAAACGCCCACGCCAGGCAATCCTGTATTGTACGCCCTTTGATAAATCCGTATTGGTTCTTGTGTATAATTGACAGTATTAACTTCTGAAGCCTGTTAGCAAGAATTTTAGTGATAATCTTCAGGCAGCAATTCAAGAGTGTAATGGGTCTATAGTCATTCGCGGTCTCGGGCGAGCCAATTTTTGGGATTAGGGTTATAAATCCGGTGTTAATGCTTTTCAAGTCCAGGGTCCCATGGTAAAAATCATCACAAAGTTTGTAGAAATCGGCCTTGACGATGTTCCAGCAGGTTTTAAGAAACTGTCCATTGAATCCGTCCGGGCCTGGGGCTCTGTCCGCAGGCATTTTGCTAACGACGTCATCTATTTCCTTGTGGGAGAAAGGTAGGGAGAGCTCTTCCAGTCCATCGACTCTTCTGATTATTGCTGCTAGGTCAAACTTCATGGTAGGGGGCGATGATTTACCCAATCTTTGTTTGAAAGTCTGGAAAAGCACAGATTCTTTGGCATTATGGTCACATATCTCAGTCCCATCCGGCAGCTTCAATGAAGTGATAGAATTTCTTCTGTAGCGTTCCGTTGCCAGGGCTTGAAATAGTTTCGTATTTTCTTCTCCAAATTTTATCAAACGAACTGTACATCTTTTTCTCCAGTACTCATTTTGATAATGGAGGAGCTTCAGAAGGTGGGCCTTAAGTATTGCACGAAAGTTCGCTTCAGGGACCGTGAGTGTGCGTTGGTCTTCCAGCCCATCAAGCTCGCTAAGGGCCCGGTTACTATTCTGAATCATGATGGAGAGGCGGGAAATGTTTTTGCTCCATGACTTGAGGTCATAACGCAGATTCTTGAATTTCTTACATATAAGTGCAGCACTGTTACGAGCGAAGCAAGGATTATTCCAGGATTTGGCTACCACCTCAAAGAAACCAGGATGTTTTGTCCAGTAGTTCTCAAAACGGAATATTTTACTTTTGGGGATCTTTGTCTCTATATTGACTACGCACGGGCAATGATCAGAGACCGGTTTCCCTAATGCAGTCACCACGGTGTTGGGGAACGTATGAGTCCAATTGCTTGAAGAAAATACCCAATCTAGTTGCTCAAGCAGCGGATCATCCTGCATGTTACTCCACGTATAGGCTCGTCCTTTCAAAGGGATCTCAATTAGCGATTGGCTCCGTATGATGTCATTGAATAAAAGAATATCATTTACATCACCGCCGGGTTTGTTCCTGTTGTTTAAAGAGCGTATGAAGTTGAAGTCACCCACCAAGAGGCAATTGTCCGTTGTTTGGATATCCATGTCATATAGCCAATCAGTAAATTCCTTTCTGTCATCCCCATGACACGGACCATAAATATTAAACAGAGACCACGAATGCCCGCATAGTTTGGAAGTAAATTTGACTCCCAGTGCAAAATTTTCAGAGCATATAGATAGACCCTCGAAGACCGAACTGTTCCAGATCGTTAAGATGCCACCAGACGCACCCCGAGATTGAACATACTCAAATTTATCAAATTTGCGAGGGCAAAAGGACTTAATAAAGTTCAGATCAAAATTTGCGCGCTTAGTTTCTTGCAGGCAAATTACATCACATCCACTGAGCGAGATCGCATTTCTAAGTGCCAAGGTTTTTGCGTCTGAATTTATTCCACGTACATTCCATACCAAAATATTCCATTGCTGCTGACCTGCCATGTCACGAAGGAATTTTAAGCGGATGAGGAGGATGCAGAGCCCTCCTTGCACGGCGACAGCAGCTTGGGGACAGTGAGTTCATCGGCCGGTATACCGCATTGCTCCACGCCAATCTTCTGGATGATTGGGATGGGTGTCGGGGCTGGAACCGCCTTGTCTGGACCTACAGCAGAGGTAGTGTTCTTCATGGATGGGGCAGCAGGCACGGTCCTTGGTTTGACTTTGCTCTTCACCATCTTTGTTTCTGCCATAGACGGCGCCTTGAACCCATTATATCTTGTGACACGCTCACTACGACGTAGCTGGGTGGCATCGACCTCTGCAACCATTTTGATCTTGCGCCTTCTACCAACAATGGGGTGAGCATTAATATCCTAGTCTGCCACAACAGTTTCTTCAGTGTTCATAGCTTCAGTCATGTGACCATCCATCACCGGGGCATCTATAAATTCTGTTTCAGTGAGCATAAGCTGGTGAGTTTGAAAGTTCATAGCAGTAAGGGCCATGTACCAGCTCCTCTTGTCAACACAGATAACCTCTTCAGTGTTGAGCGGAACGAGAGCCGGCCAGTCAGATTTCAGAGCCTTTGCAACAAACAGAAACTAAAGTTTCTTACAGAAGCTATTTGCTTGGACAGTAGAAGCAGCCTCATATGTGATCATGGGTGGCATGGTTTTATAGATGTGCTTCCTTAGGAAGGCCAAAAGCTTGCTGAATGAGAAAACTCTGAAGTTGTTGTGCTCTGTGTTGCCTCTGACAGACTTGTAGTTACTGTTGGTGGGTTGCAGCGGGTTCTGACTGATTGGCGAGGCGGTCGAGGGAAAGTCAGGGTGTAGGAGATGCGGAGCGTCGTCACCAGAATGGGAGGGCCACTTGTCCTGGTTTGAATTTGTTACTCGCCAAAACTGTGTGGATACGGCTGGGTCCTCAAATAGCTTTTGCTTCCAAACAGTGGAAGAATCAAATTGATTTTTATACAAATCGTGTCGATCAATCGGTTTCCAGATAGTAACTTGGCGATTATTTCCATTTGATCGAGATTTTTTCTTGCTCTTTCTCAATCTCTTGCCTTTTTGATGTTTCTTAATCTTTCCATGGAGCGTGTCTCTGGGGATTGGTACTTCCCAATTATCGGCTCTGTGTATAGAATTTGAAGGGATGATCGGTCTCCAAAAAAATTTGGCAGTTTTCTCGTCCAAGCAATGAGCAGCTGAATGTCCAAGAAAGGAACAGTTGGAGCAGCAAATCCTGGAGGGGCAAAGCGAAGAAAAATGCATTACCGAAGCGCAATGTGTGCATGCCAAATAATCCTCCTTTTTTGTCTCAATGGGCCCTTCTATTCGAGTTGCCTGATGGGCCTCAGCGGCCAGGTAATTTGTTTTCTGTGGGCAAGAAAAGCTTAGGTGACCTAGTATATCACAGATTTTGCATCTAGGACCAGATTTGCAGTTTGAACGGACGTGTCCCATTCGTAGGCAGAGGGTACAAAATTTCTGAGTTTTCTTAGGCACCCAAATTTGCATGGTCGTAACATTATGTGTGGGACGAGTATCACAACTCTTTCCATGATAGCATTTGTCGCAGACGTGTCCGATATTAATGCAAACTTGGCAACAAATACCTGGGCATGAGGATTCCTTGTGACCACGTCTATAGCAATTACTGCAACGTCCAATAAGATCATAGATCACCGAAGATGGTGGGATAGACCAAAGGTTTGAGGACTCCATAATTTGTGTATCCGAATAATCAGCTTGCCGCAGATCCAGAATACTGTCAAGGATAATTTCCGATAATGATTGCCAGTAATGCTGCCAGAAATTCTGTCCCACAAATTTAAGAGATGGGTGGTTATCCTTTGCCAGAAAATCCGGTGTAACAAACTTTCCAAAAGTAAGGCCAGGGGTTTGAAAGTTTGAATGCATGCTGGGACCGACATGCTGGTACTCGGGATCCGATCTGCCTTGCGTGAAATCCTTGCATGGTGAGCTAATAATTTGTTCATCACAACGCTGATCAAAGGACTTGAGATTATGATCATCTTGAAACGTGAAACCAAATTTTGCCAATTCCTTATTAGCGGAGTGATCGGATGCAGCACTTTTCCGCAGGAAGCTCAGATCAGATTTTATGGCAATTGGCGTGCGGGACGAAATTTCACATAATTCATCATTTGAATGCCAAGAAGAATCCCAACTTGAATAATCAATATGATCCTTGAAGAGGTGAAAATGACAAACGAAATCTGGCCATACCCGATCTTTGAGACTATATATGAAGTGTCCAACTCGATTGGAGGCTACTGAGAATCGAAATGATCTTTTGCCAAGACTTTGCACATTGAACTTAGAAGCCGATCCACCAATACAGCATTGAAGAGCCAATCCAACTGATTCATCCGAGAGGGAGAAGGAGGCATAGGAAAAGGATGCGACCAAAAAAAATTCCTTGGATCCGGGCGTGGGGGAGAAGTGTACCGTGGAATCAAATCTGGAACGCACCTGAGCAGCCATCTTGAGGCCTGGGTTAAGATCCCAGAGCAAAAGGTTAGCCATGGAGATCCAAATCGCCTAGAGTTCACCATGGTTGGGGTGGGAGGTGGGAGTCGCCGGGGTGCACAAGTGTGGTAAAAGGATAGTAACATTGTCCCTTCTCTCTTTTTCTCTCTTTTTTTGTTTTTTTTTGTAGGCTTCTTTGGCCTCTCTCTTTTTTTGGGGGGGATTCTTTGGCCACTTTTATTTTGATAACCTCACATGGTACAATGTTCTAATAATGATGATCACCACACTTTTATTTACTTACAACTCAATATTACAACTCGATACTAGAACAAATATATGACTCTATATGAATGCCTCCGGCGGTGTACCGGGATGTGCAATGATCTAGCGTAGCAATGAAATCAAAAAACGGACAAGCCATGAAAACATCATGCTAGCGGGGGGGGGGGGGGGGGGGGGGGGGGGGGGGGGGGGGGGGGGGGGGGGGGGGGGGGGGGGGGGGGGGGGGGGGGGGGGGGGGGGGGGGGGGGGGGGGGGGGGGGGGGGGGGGGGGGGGGGGGGGGGGGGGGGGGGGGGGGGGGGGGGGGGGGGGGGGGGGGGGGGGGGGGGGGGGGGGGGGGGGGGGGGGGGGGGGGGGGGGGGGGGGGGGGGGGGGGGGGGGGGGGGGGGGGGGGGGGGGGGGGGGGGGGGGGGGGGGGGGGGGGGGGGGGGGGGGGGGGGGGGGGGGGGGGGGGGGGGGGGGGGGGGGGGGGGGGGGGGGGGGGGGGGGGGGGGGGGGGGGGGGGGGGGGGGGGGGGGGGGGGGGGGGGGGGGGGGGGGGGGGGGGGGGGGGGGGGGGGGGGGGGGGGGGGGGGGGGGGGGGGGGGGGGGGGGGGGGGGGGGGGGGGGGGGGGGGGGGGGGGGGGGGGGGGGGGGGGGGGGGGGGGGGGGGGGGGGGGGGGGGGGGGGGGGGGGGGGGGGGGGGGGGGGGGGGGGGGGGGGGGGGGGGGGGGGGGGGGGGGGGGGGGGGGGGGGGGGGGGGGGGGGGGGGGGGGGGGGGGGGGGGGGGGGGGGGGGGGGGGGGGGGGGGGGGGGGGGGGGGGGGGGGGGGGGGGGGGGGGGGGGGGGGGGGGGGGGGGGGGGGGGGGGGGGGGGGGGGGGGGGGGGGGGGGGGGGGGGGGGGGGGGGGGGGGGGGGGGGGGGGGGGGGGGGGGGGGGGGGGGGGGGGGGGGGGGGGGGGGGGGGGGGGGGGGGGGGGGGGGGGGGGGGGGGGGGGGGGGGGGGGGGGGGGGGGGGGGGGGGGGGGGGGGGGGGGGGGGGGGGGGGGGGGGGGGGGGGGGGGGGGGGGGGGGGGGGGGGGGGGGGGGGGGGGGGGGGGGGGGGGGGGGGGGGGGGGGGGGGGGGGGGGGGGGGGGGGGGGGGGGGGGGGGGGGGGGGGGGGGGGGGGGGGGGGGGGGGGGGGGGGGGGGGGGGGGGGGGGGGGGGGGGGGGGGGGGGGGGGGGGGGGGGGGGGGGGGGGGGGGGGGGGGGGGGGGGGGGGGGGGGGGGGGGGGGGGGGGGGGGGGGGGGGGGGGGGGGGGGGGGGGGGGGGGGGGGGGGGGGGGGGGGGGGGGGGGGGGGGGGGGGGGGGGGGGGGGGGGGGGGGGGGGGGGGGGGGGGGGGGGGGGGGGGGGGGGGGGGGGGGGGGGGGGGGGGGGGGGGGGGGGGGGGGGGGGGGGGGGGGGGGGGGGGGGGGGGGGGGGGGGGGGGGGGGGGGGGGGGGGGGGGGGGGGGGGGGGGGGGGGGGGGGGGGGGGGGGGGGGGGGGGGGGGGGGGGGGGGGGGGGGGGGGGGGGGGGGGGGGGGGGGGGGGGGGGGGGGGGGGGGGGGGGGGGGGGGGGGGGGGGGGGGGGGGGGGGGGGGGGGGGGGGGGGGGGGGGGGGGGGGGGGGGGGGGGGGGGGGGGGGGGGGGGGGGGGGGGGGGGGGGGGGGGGGGGGGGGGGGGGGGGGGGGGGGGGGGGGGGGGGGGGGGGGGGGGGGGGGGGGGGGGGGGGGGGGGGGGGGGGGGGGGGGGGGGGGGGGGGGGGGGGGGGGGGGGGGGGGGGGGGGGGGGGGGGGGGGGGGGGGGGGGGGGGGGGGGGGGGGGGGGGGGGGGGGGGGGGGGGGGGGGGGGGGGGGGGGGGGGGGGGGGGGGGGGGGGGGGGGGGGGGGGGGGGGGGGGGGGGGGGGGGGGGGGGGGGGGGGGGGGGGGGGGGGGGGGGGGGGGGGGGGGGGGGGGGGGGGGGGGGGGGGGGGGGGGGGGGGGGGGGGGGGGGGGGGGGGGGGGGGGGGGGGGGGGGGGGGGGGGGGGGGGGGGGGGGGGGGGGGGGGGGGGGGGGGGGGGGGGGGGGGGGGGGGGGGGGGGGGGGGGGGGGGGGGGGGGGGGGGGGGGGGGGGGGGGGGGGGGGGGGGGGGGGGGGGGGGGGGGGGGGGGGGGGGGGGGGGGGGGGGGGGGGGGGGGGGGGGGGGGGGGGGGGGGGGGGGGGGGGGGGGGGGGGGGGGGGGGGGGGGGGGGGGGGGGGGGGGGGGGGGGGGGGGGGGGGGGGGGGGGGGGGGGGGGGGGGGGGGGGGGGGGGGGGGGGGGGGGGGGGGGGGGGGGGGGGGGGGGGGGGGGGGGGGGGGGGGGGGGGGGGGGGGGGGGGGGGGGGGGGGGGGGGGGGGGGGGGGGGGGGGGGGGGGGGGGGGGGGGGGGGGGGGGGGGGGGGGGGGGGGGGGGGGGGGGGGGGGGGGGGGGGGGGGGGGGGGGGGGGGGGGGGGGGGGGGGGGGGGGGGGGGGGGGGGGGGGGGGGGGGGGGGGGGGGGGGGGGGGGGGGGGGGGGGGCCACATCATAGTAATCATATATACCATTAGCATAAGAAGCCAAGGTTTTATCATCATTAAATTTGCATGAAAAGGGAAGGTGTGGAGCCTTCATCCTAGAGCAAAAAGTATAATCATATCTCAAGCATAGTTGCCTAGCATACCAATACAACATATAAATTTGATCCCATAATAGTTTCCCTTTTTGAGTCAAGCGATAATCCCTAAAGTATTCACGTTGATCCAACGTGTCTCCCATTACAAAATTGAATGGGGTTTTCTCAGGATTATCAAAGTAGTACGTAATATCTTTCACATAATGAGCATCGAGGGTTTTAGGAGGTTCCCCATCTCCATGAGTAGCAAGTAAACCTAATTTTTTTTGGTATTTCGTGTTCCATATCCATAACTAAAGATAGAGAACAACTTAGAACAGAAAATAAAAATTACTTAGTGATAAAAGCAAACAAGCACACACGAGAATATTCACCCCACGCTATAACTCCCCGGCAACGGCGCCAGAAAAAGGTCTTGATAACCCACAAGTATAGGGGATCAATTGTAGCCTCTTTCGATAAGTAAGAGTGTCGAACCCAACGAGGAGCTAAAGGTAGAACAAATATTCCCTCAAGTTCTATCGACCACCGATACAACTCTACGCACGCTTAACGTTCGCTTTACCTAGAACAAGTATGAAACTAGAAGTACTTTGTAGGTGTTTTTGGATAGGTTTGCAAGATAATAAAGAGTGCGTAAATAAAAAGTAGGGGCTGTTTATATAAAGACACAACTAAATTAGTTTTAGTAAAGAGCTTTTTGTCACGAGAAAGTTATTTGTCCCTAGGCAATCGATAACTAGACCGGTAATCATTATTGCAATTTTATTTGAGGGAGAGGCATAAGCTAACATACTTTCTCTTCTTGGATCATATGCACTTATGATTGGAACTCTAGCAAGCATCCGCAACTACTAAAGATCATTAAGGTAAAACCCAACCATAGCATTAAAGTATCAAGTCCTCTTTATTCCCATACACCATGACCCACCTATCCGTGTTTGTGTTTCAGTCACTCACGCAACGCAGACAATAAGCAAACCATGAACATATTGCAAACCCTACAGCGGGGATCCCTCACACTTGCGCGACACGGAGAGCACCATAGGACAGCACCAATAATAAAACATGCAACTCAAACCAATCACGATCATCAATTAACCCATAGGACAAAACCGATCTACTCAAACATCATAGGATAGCCATACATCATTGGGAAATAATATATAGCGTTGAGCACCATGTTTAAGTAGAGATTACAGCGGGTAAAAGAGGGGTTACACCGCTGCATAGAGGGGGGAAGAGTTGGTGATGACGGCGGTGAAGTTATTAGTGTAGATTGCGGTGACGATGATGGCCCCGGCGGCACTCCGGTGCCACCGGAAACGAGGGGGAGAGAGCCCCCTCCTTCTTATTATTCCATGACCTTCTCCCTAGATGGGAGAAGGGTTTCCCCTCTGGTCCATGGTCTCCATGGTGTGGGAGGGGCGAGAGCCCCTCCGAGATTGGATCTGTCTCTCTGTCTCTCTCTGTTTCTGCGCTGCCGGATTCTGCCCTTTCACCGTTTCTTAAATTCCCGGAGATCCGTAACTCCGATTGGGCTGAATTTTGGACACGATCTCTATACAGATATTAGCTTTCTTGTGGCGAAAGAAGGGCACCAACCGCCTTACGGGGTGGCCACGAGGGCCCAGGGCGCGCCTGACCCCCTGGGGCGCGCCCCCCTGCCTCGTGGCCCCCTCAGGCATCGTATCGCGTTGATTCTTCTTCCCAAAAATCACATATATTCCAAAAAAATCTCTGTCAGTTTTTATCCCATTTGGACTCCGTTTGATATGGATTTTCTGTGAAACAAAAAACATGCAACAAACAGGAACTGGCACTGGGCATTGGATCAATATGTTAGTCCCAAAAATAGTATACAAAGTTGCCAAAAGTATGTAAAAGTAGTAGAATATTGGCATGGAACAATCAAAAATTATAGATACGATGGAGATGTATCAGCGACTTCTTCACTGATGGTTCTCCGCTTCTCCTCGAAAAAGTGGTGCAACGGTTGGCGGACAGGCTTACCGTCCTTGCGGACGTGTAGTTTGTGCTTGCTGTACTACCTCAAAACTCCTGGCATGTCCTTTGGGGACCATGCACAAATATCCCGATTCTCACGGTGGAAGTCGACGAGGTCGCCTTCCTATTTGCTGTTGAGGCGGGTGCCCACAACAACGTACTTGCTGCAGCTGCGGTCTTCCGGGTTGAGCGGGATCTTCTTGGTGTCCTTGGATGGCTGGAAAGAGGCCTTACCAGCTGACTCCTTGGCCGAAGCCGGCACAGCCGGCTACTCGGCGGCTAGCACCATGATCCGGTCGAGCTGGCGCCGCTCCTCGGCTATGACCAGCGACTCGACCAGCTTGGCGCCGGCTTGGGCGCACTCCAGGGACTTCTTGTAGTTTCCGACAACAGTGATGAGGCCCTTGGGACCCGGCATCTTCATTTTCAAGTAGGCATAGTGGGGAACCACCAAGAACTTTGCCCACGCGGACCGTCCTAGCAGTGCGTGGTAGGCGCTGGACAAGTCCACCACCTTGAACCAGATAGGCTCGCGCCAGAAATGGTCGCTAGTGCCGAAGAGGACGTCAAGCCGGATTCGGATGATCGGGGAGCAGCAGAGGCCCGGCACGATGCCGTGGAACACCGTCCGGGTCGGCTACAGCTGCCTTGCCTCGATGCCGAGCTTGGTCATGATATCGCGGTAGAGCATGTTGATGTTGCTGCCGCCATCGATGAGGACTCACGAGAACTTGCAGGTGCGCTTCGCACCGACTATGGTGGGGTCGACGACGAGGGCGTAGCCACCCAGCATAGTCATGACGGCCGGGTGGTCCTCCTGGGTCCAGCTGACCGGGCGCTCCAACAAGTGCATGTATTCGGGCACGGCTGGAATGACGGTGTTCACCTCCTGCCGGAGGAGGCACTCTCTATGCTTGTCGCCGCCTAGGCTGGTGAACACGACGTAGCTTGCATTCTGGTTGGGGAAGAGTTCATCGCGCATTGTGCCGACTGCCAGGGGCAGAGGCGGCTGCGGCTGCCCAGCACCCGGTGTCGGAGGAGGAGGAGGCGGCGGGGGGATGTTGCCCCTCATGATGCGCTTGGTGATGGCACACTGCCGGAGCGTGCGCGTAGACAGCCTCGTGCCGCTGTGGTGCTTGCAGGGGGCATCGAGCATCTCCTCGAAGCTCATGGCGGGTTGCCAGGCGGTCTTGCCAGTTCGCTGACGCCGTTTGCCGGCCAGCTCAGCCGCGGGTGCTTGATCAGTGGTAGCAACAAGGCAGTTGTCGTAGCGGGGAGCCGGCTGCTCGGCCTTGCACTTGTTGTTCTGTTGGCGGCTGCTCTCACCAGCTGGCTTGGGGGCGGTGCCGGCAATGCCTTGCCGGCCTCGTCCAGCACAACTTGGATCTTCATGGCGGAGTCGGCTTTGGCATACTTGTCTGTCGTGACCATGAGCGCGGCCATGGTGGTCGGCTCGGAGCGCAGGAGCTTGTGCTTGAGCAGGGTGTCGTCCCAGCAACCGTTCACAAAGTACTGGATGGCTTGAACCTCATGGATCCCCTTGCAGCTGTCCCGGAGCTCAGTCTAGCATGCAAGGTACTGACGGCCGGTCTCGTCCGCCCCCTGGATGCACATGGTGAGCTGGCTGGGGTGGCCGGGTCGCTTGTAGGTGCCGATGAAGTTGTGCACGAAGGCCTGCTCGAAGTCGACCCATGAGTTGGCGTTGCCAGACGGCAGGCTGTTCAGCCACGTCCAGGCTGAGCCCTGTAGCACGAGCAGAGCATAGCGCACGGCCAGACGCCGGTTGTCGCCCGCGATGCCGATGGCTGTGGTGTAGTCGATGAGCCAGTCCTCCGGCTTGATGGTCCCGTTGTACTTGGGGTGTCGTGGGGAAGCGTGAACCCCTTGTGGAAGGGCTCGTCGTGGATGCGAGGACCGAAACAAGCCAGACTGACCGCGTTGTCTTCCCCCATCTCGATGGAAAGGGCGAGTTGCTTGATGCGGTGGCGAGCATCGTTGTTGTCGATGTCACGCAGACCCAGCCGGCTTGTGACAACGCCGTGGGGAGCCAGACCGGCCGAAGCTGGCCGGCCATGACGTCTGGCTGGCGGGGAGATGATGAGGACATCAATACCATTGTTACACCCACAGCCCCTGCTACTATACATACTGGACCAATTACTAGAGCTCGTGCACGCCAATTAAATTACCAGGTACTTTCATTTCTTGGTAATGATTTTAATGTTCATGAGAATATGGTGCTGCCTAAATTGGATACATTTGTTTTGCTTACAAATGAAGGGCCTAGCTCGGAGAAGGATGAATATTGGAGCAAGAACAAGCATGGAGATGATGGCATGCGCAAGGGAAACAAGAACGGAGTTTCAAGTGATGATTTTAGGACTTTGAAGCCACCGTAATGAGTGCATGAAGTCTTGGACGAAATATACAAGATGCCACTTCACAAATTTCGTCCAGAGGCTATTATAGGTGCTGCATCACCTTATTTTTGGGCCAGGCCCGTGTAATTTAGAAATACATAAGTATAGGTTGTTTTTAGAGTCCGTATGTATGGTGTGGGGAAACAAGATATAAGGTTGGTTTCGGACCCCTCCCCCAAGGGCCACGAAATCCCCCCCGGGGGCCCCCCCTCTTCCTCCATATATACAGCCCTTAGGGCGTCATTTAGACTTTGGGTTTTGTTTGGATTAACAGTTTGCCATAGCTGCAACTTCGCATACTTCGTTTGTGTTCAACGACCAGACAAAAACATCACAGAACCCCACCTTGATCAATAAAGCATTCATCTTATATTCGCAATATCCAGATTGCAATCTTAGTTTCTTGCTTGTTCTTCATTTGCTTGCAGGAAATAGACCCTCGTGGTCAGGTTGATCGTGCTCCGACGTGGTCAATAACCCCTCGGAAGTTGGTTTAGCGATTGCTAAGGCGCGACGTCTCGCATGTTCGTAGTCAGATCATCAAGGTCGACTCCCATAGAAAACGATAGCTATCTCATCGAAACATCGGGACACCTTCGCCTCTATCAAGTGGTATCAGATTTCTAGATTGCTCGGTGAGATTTTAGAGTTTTTCGTAGTTTAGATCGAGTCTGTTCTTCATACCTACAGTCCACAAAAAAGCCAAAATAATTAGGGTTAGTTCATCATATCCGAACCAGTCTGAGCCTTTGCATGGTCTTTTCAGTATTTTGCTTTGTTGAACTTGCAGTTGCATCATCGTGTCGAGTTGCTAGTCTTAGCGTCTAGTCTTTTAGAGTTTCGAGTTCTGGTCATAAGTTGTCACGCCGCCACCGCACCATCATCATCGCCCCAGCCATTGATACGTCTCCAACATATCTACAATTTTTTATTGTTCCATGCTATTATATTATCTGTTTTGGATGTTTAATGGGCTTTAATATGCTCTTTTATATTATTTTTGGGACTAACCTATTAACCGAAGGCCCAGTGCAAATTGTTGTTTTTTGCCTATTTCAGTGTTTCGCAGAAAAGCAATATCAAACGGAATCCAAAAGGAATGAAACCTTCGCGAGGATCGTTTTTGGAACAAACGCAATCCAGGAGACTTGGAGTGGACGTCAAGGAAGCCACGAGGCGACCACGAGGTAGGAGGACGGGCCCAGGGGGTAGGTGCGCCCCCCACCCTCGTGGGCCTCTCGCAGCTCCACCGACCTACTTCTTTCGCCTATATATACTCTTATACCCTGAAAACATCGAGGGGAGCCACGAAACCACTTTTCCACCGCTGCAACCTTCTGTACCCGTGAGATCCCATCTTGGGGCCTTTTTCGGCGCTCCGCCGGAGGGGGATTCGATCACGGAGGGCTTCTACATCAACACCATAGCCTCTCTGATGATGTGTGAGTAGTTTACCACAGACCTTCGGGTCCATAGTTATTAGCTAGATGGCTTCTTCTCTCTCTTTGGATCTCAATACAAAGTTCTCCTCGATCTTCTTGGAGATCTATTCGATGTAATTCTTTTTGCGGTGTGTTTGTCGAGATCCGATGAATGGTGGGTTTATGATCAAGATTATCTATGAACAATATTTGATTCTTCTCTGAATTCTTATATGCATGATTTAATATCTTTGCAAGTCTTTTCGAATTATCAGTTTGGTTTGGCCTACTAGATTGATCTTTCTTGCAATGGGAGAAGTGCTTAGCTTTGGGTTCAATCTTGCGGTACTCGATCCCAGTGACAGAAAGGGAAACGACACGTATTGTATTGTTGCCATTGAGGATAAAAGGATGGGATTTATATCATATTGCTTGAGTTTATCCCTCTACATCATGTCATCTTGCCTAATGCGTTACTCTGTTCTTATGAACTTAATACTCTAGATGCATGCTGGATAGCGGTCGATGTGTGGAGTAATAGTAGTAGATGCAGAATCGTTTCGGTCTACTTGACACGCACGTGATGCCTATGTTCATGATCATGCCTAGATATTCTCATAACTATGCACTTTTCTATCAATTGCTCGACAGTAATTTGTTCACCCACCGTAAGATATGCTATCTTGAGAGAAGCCACTAGTGAAACCTATGGCCCCCGGGTCTATTTTACATCATATTATTTTCCCGTCAACTAGCTATCTCTGTCGCCGTTTATTTTGCAATCTTTATTTTCCAATCTATACAACAAAAATACCAAAAATATTTATCTTATTATCTTTATCAGATCTCACTTTTGCAAGTGGCCGTGAAGGGATTGACAACCCCTTTATCGCGTTGGTTGCAAGGTTCTTGATTGTTTGTGCAGGTACTAGGCGATTTGCGTGTAGTCTCCTACTGGATTGATACCTTGGTTCTCAAAAACTGAGGGAAATACTTACGCTACTTTGCTGCATCACCCTTTCCTCTTCAAGGGAAAACCAACGCATGCCAAGAGGTAGCAGCCATCTACCGCCACCGCTTATACCACCACCGATCCGTATCAGTATACCACCACCGATCTGTATCCATATACCACCACCGCTACCATATACTACCACCGCTGTCATATACCACCACTGATCCGTGTCCATATACCACCACCGCTACCATATACCACCACCGCTGCCATCTACCACCACCATATATCCACCACCAATCCGAGTTCTTTTCACATTAGGTTTGTTTTCGAGATCCATCTATTTTCCGATTCGTCTTTCCTTGCCTGAGTAGGTTTCGGAAAAAAATCAGAACTCTGTCCAATCTAGCGTGCGTTTGACACCACCTAGCAATCGCTCTGTCCATTCTTTGAGAGTTTTGACTACAATGGTTGCCGATCACCACTTCCTAGTAGTCTGTAGGATCATATTCTTGTGTGTTTCTATTGCTGCTAACCATGGTAGGATCACAAGCCGATGAGACTGATTGGGAGAACATGACGAACAAACAGCTACATGATAAATTTCAGCACATGATGAGTGGACAGGTGGAAGATGTGCTAAACAGATTTGAAGAGGCCATGGAGAAGATAGATGGCATTGAGAAGGCGTTCGAAACAAACCTCGATCACAAGTTTAATGAATTGCCCGCGCGTCTTCCACAAACCACTGCCCGTTGCACCTGTCGCACCTCTACAGCAACAACAACAACAACAACAACAACAACATCGCCTTCCAAATCAAGTGGGACAAGCACTGCGCGTTCCCCTTGAGCCTGGTCAAAATTCGGGTGTTGTTGTACCTACTGTTGATGCTTCTGTAGCTCCTGCTGCTACTGCAGAGGTGGAGGACCATTACGAGGATGAGGTTGATCAAAATCATAACTACGTGCAACCACCAGCACCACCACCACCAGGTCGTCCTCATGCATGTCATCGCAACGGTAGGGCTGCACCACCACCTGAGGTACGAGATCATGACCATCTTCCTAAACTAAAATTGAATATTCCACCATTTGAGGGTAGATATGTTCCTGATATATATCTTACTTGGGAGTTAGAAACTGAACAACGTTTTACATGTTTACAATATCCTGAGGAGAGACATGTTCCTGTTGATGTTTGTGCTTTCACTAGTTTTGCATGTGTTTGGTGGTCTGAACATTGTAGATTATATCCTATTCCAGTTACTTGGGCTGCCTTGAAAACTGCTATGCGTACTCGTTGGGTTCCACCATATTATGAACGTGAATTACTTCAAAAATTGCAGCGTTTAAGACAAGGAAAATTTTTTGTAGAAGAATATTATCAGGAATTACAAACTGGAATGATTAGATGTGGTATTGTTGAGGATAATGAAGCTATGCTTGCACGTTTTATGGGTGGATTAAATAAGAGATTCAGACCATTCTAGAGTATAAGGAGTATAATAATATCACTCGTTTATTCCATCTTCCTTGCAAAGCTGAACATGAAGTGCGGGATCGACAGGCATTGGCGCGAACTAACTTTTCTGCAGGTCGACCTTCATCATGGACACCGCGTGCATCCTCTACTCCCACACGTCCTACTGCAGCACCACTGACTTCAGCCGCCAATTCCAACCGAGATACAAGGAAACAGGCACCACCACCACCATCTGCCAGGAGTACACCTTCCGGTTCCGCACAGAGCTCTTCTTCATCCATGGCATCAACAGGGCAAACACATGGTAATATTTGTCGTCGTTGCAAGGGTGGAGGTCATTATGCGAGAGAATGCCCATCTAAGCGTGTGATGATTGCTACTGAGGATGGTGGGTATGAGTCCGCTAGTGACTATGATGAGAAGACTTAGGATCTTATTACAAGTGAAGAACATGGTGGAGATGATTCTGATCATGAGACGCAATACATGGCTCCTGAAGACGCTGACAGGTATGAATGCTTAGTTGCTCAACGTGTTTTGAGTGTGCAGGTCACACAAGCTGAGAAAAATCAGAGGCATAATTTGTTCCATACAAAGGGAGTTGTGAAGGAACGTTCTGTTCGCGTCATCATAGATGGAGGGAGTTGCAACAACTTGGCTAGCATGGAGATGATGGAGAAGCTATCTCTCACCACAAGACCACATCCACATCCTTACTACATCCAATGGTTCGACAACAGCGTCAAGGTTAAGGTAACACGTACTGTTCGTGTGCATTTTAGTATATCTACATATGCTGATTATGTTGATTGTGATGTGGTACCTATGCAAGCATGTTCCTTATTACTTGGTAGACCATGGCAATTTTATAAAAATTCTGTACACCATGGTAGAGACAATCAGTATACTCTTGTTCATAAGGATAAAAATATTACTTTGCTTCCTATGACTCCTGATTCCATTTTGAAAGATGATATTAATAGAGCTAATAAAGCAAAACAAGAGAAAGATAAGAGTGAATATCAGATTGTGGCAAAATAATTTGAGCAATGAATGAAGCCTAATAATAAACCATCTAGTGTTGCTTCTGAAATCAAATCAAAAAGTGCATGTTTACTTGCCACCAAATTTGATATTGATGATCTAGATTTCAGCAAATCTGCTTGCTATGCTTTTGTGTGCAAAGAGGCATTATTTTGTTTCGAGGATGTACCTTCCTCTTTGCATCCTGCTGTCACTAACATTTTGCAGGAGTTCGCTGACGTCTATCCACAAGACATGCCACCGGGATTACCACCTATTCGAGGGATTGAGCATCAGATTGACTTAATTCCCGGTGCTTCGCTGCCATACCGTGCACCATACCATACCAATCCAGAGGAGACGAAGGAGATTATGCATCAAGTACAGGAGCTACTCGACAAAAGTTATATACGCGAATCTCTTAGTCCTTGTGTTGTTCCTATTATACTAGTGCCAAAAAGGATGGTACGTCACGTATGTGTGTTGATTGTAGAGGCATTAATAATATTACTATTTGTTATCGTCATCCTATTCCTAGGCTAGATGACATGCTTGATGAATTGAGTGGCTCTACAATATTCTCCAAAGTTGATTTGCGTAGTGGATACCATCAAATTCGTATGAAACTGGGAGATGAATGGAAAACAGCATTTAAAACTAAGTTTGGATTATATGAGTGGTTAGTCGTGCCTTTTGGGTTAACTAATGCACCTAGTACTTTCATGAGATTAATGAACAAAGTTTTACGTGCTTTCATTGGATGATTTGTGGTAGTCTATTTTGATGATATACTGATTTATAGCAGATCTTTGGAGGAACATTTGGAACATTTGCGTTCTGTTTTTATTGCTCTACGTGATGCATGTTTGTTTGGTAACCTTGGGAAGTGCACCTTTTGCACCGACCGGGTATCTTTTCTGGGCTATGTTGTTACTCCACAGGGAACTGAAGTTGATAAAGCCAAGATTGAAGCTATGGCGAGTTGGCCGCAGCCCAAAATGGTCACACAAGTGAGGAGTTTTCTTGGCCTCGCTGGATTCTATAGGCGTTTTGTGAGAGATTTCAGCACCATTGCTGCACCTCTCAATGAGCTTACAAAGAAGGATGTGCCTTTTGTTTGGGGTACCGCACAGGAAGAAGCCTTCACGGTATTGAAAGATAAGTTGACACATGCTCCTTTACTCCAACTTCCTGATTTTAATAAGACTTTTGAGCTTGAATGTGATGCTAGTGGAATTGGATTAGGAGGTGTGTTATTACAAGATGGTAAACCTGTTGCATACTTTTCTGAAAAATTGAGTGGGCCTAGTCTGAATTATTCAACTTATGATAAAGAATTATATGCTCTTGTTCGGACTTTAGAAACATGGCAACGTTATTTATGGCCCAAAGAATTTGTTATACATTCTGATCATGAATCTTTGAAACATATTAAAAGTCAAGCTAAATTGAATCGTAGACATGCTAAATGGGTTGAATTCATTGAGACTTTCCCTTATGTCATTAAACACAAGAAGGGTAAAGAAAATGTTATTGCTGATGCATTGTCTTGTCGCTATACTATGCTTTCACAACTTGACTTCAAAATATTTGGTTTGGAGACCATCAAAGATCAATATGTGCATGATGCTGATTTTAAAGATGTAATGCAGAATTGTAAAGAAGGAAGAACATGGAACAATTTCGTCGTTAATGATGGATTTGTGTTCCGTGCTAACAAGCTATGCATTCCAGCTAGCTCCGTTCGTCTTTTCTTGTTGCAGGAGGCGCATGGAGGAGGATTAATGGGACACTTTGGCGTGAAGAAGACGGAGGACGTACTTGCTACACATTTCTTTTGGCAAAATATGAGACGGGATGTTGAGCGTTTTGTTGCTCGCTGCACTACATGTCAAAAAGCTAAGTCACGACTCAATCCTCATGGTTTATATATGCCTTTGCATGTACCTAGTGTTCCTTGGGAGGATATATCTATGGACTTTGTTTTAGGTTTACCTCGAACAAAGAAGGGGAGAGATAGCATATTTGTTGTCGTGGATAGAATCTCGAAAATGGCACACTTTATACCATGTCATAAAAGCGATGATGCTGTTAATGTTGCTGATTTGTTCTTTCGTGAAATTATTCGCTTGCATGGTGTGACAAATACTATTGTTTCAGATCATGATACTAAATTTCTTAGCCACTTTTGGAGATGTTTATGGGCTAAGTTGGGGACTAAACTGCCTTTTAGTACTACTTGTCACCCCCAAACTGATGGACAAACTGAAGTAGTCAATAGAACATTGTCTACTATGCTTAGGGCTGTTTTGAGGAATAATAAGAAAATGTTGGAAGAATGCTTGCCTCATATTGAATTTGCTTATAATCGTTCATTGCATTCTACTACTAAGATGTGCCCTTTTGAAATTGTGTATGGTTTCCTACCTCGTGCACCTATTGATTTGTTGCCTCTTCCATCTTCGGAGAAGGTTAATTTTGATGCTAAACAACGTGCTGAATTGATTTTAAAAGTGCATGAGTTAACTAAGGAAAACATTGAGCATATGAATACTAAATATAAACTTGCTGGAGATAAGGGTAGAAAACATGTTGTGTTTGCACCTGGAGATCTTGTTTGGTTACATTTGCGTAAGGATAGATTTCCTGATTTGCGCAAATCAAAGCTAATGCCACGTGCTGATGGTCCTTTTAAGGTGTTAGAGAAAATAAATGATAATGCATATAAACTTGAGCTGCCTGCAGATTTTGGGGTTAGTCCCACTTTTAGCATTGCAGATTTGAAGCCTAATTTGGGTGAGGAAGATGAGCTTCCATCGAGGACGACTTCATTTCAATAAGGGGTGGATGATGAGGACATCAATATCATTGTTACACCAACAGCCCCTGCTACTATACATACTGGACCAATTACTAGAACTCGTGCACGCCAATTAAATTACCAGGTACTTTTGTTTCTTGGTAATGATTCTAATGTTCATGAGAATATGGTGCTGCCTAAATTGGATACATTTGTTTTGCTTACGAATGAAGGGACTAGCTCGGAGAAGGATGAACATTGGAGCAAGAACAAGCATGGAGATGATGGCATGCACAAGGGAAACAAGAACGGAGTTTCAAGTGATGATTTCAGGACTTTGAAGCCACCGTAATGAGTGCATGAAGTCTTGGACGAAATATACAAGATGCCACTTCACAAATTTCGTCCAGAGGCTATTATAGGTGCTGCGTCATCTTATTTTTGGGCCAGGCCCATGTAATTTTGAAATACATAAGTATAGGCTGTTTTTAGAGCCCGTATGTGTGGGGAAACAAGAGATAGGGCTGGTTTCGGACCCCTCCCCCAAGGGCCACGAAATCCCCCCCCCCCCTCTTCCTCCATATATACAGCCCTTAGGGCGTCGTTTAGACTTTGGGTTTTGTTTAGATTAAAAGTTCGGCATAGCTGCAACTGCGCGTACTTCGTTTGTGTTCAACGACCAGACAAAGACGTCACATAAGCGCACCTTGATCAATAAAGCTTTCATCTTATATTTGCAATATCCAGATTGCAATCTTAGTTTCTTGCTTGTTCTTCGTTTGCTTGCAAGAAATAGACCCTCGTGGTCAGGTTGATCGTGCTCCGGCGTGGTCAATAACCCCTCGGAAGTTGGTTTAGCGATTGCTAAGGCGCGACATCTCGCACGTTCATAGTCGGATCGTCAAGGTCGACTCCCACAGAAAACGATAGCTATCTCATCGAAACATCGGGACACCTTCGCCTCTATCTGGAGATCTTGCCGCGCTGGGCATCGGGAGCCGGCTCATTGCCCAGGTCGTCGCCAGCCGTCAGGGCGCAGTCACGCCGGGTTCGGGTCTTCCCGGACTGGGCTTCACTGGGGTGCGGGGAGGACGCCGTGTTCCGCTGCTCGGTGTCCCTGGTATGGCGTGAGACGGATGCCGCGGGGGCGTTGAGGCAGTCCTACTGCGTGTTCACACATGCGCTGCAGGCGCTCCTGCGGCTTATCACCCTGCAGGTGCTCCACGCCCACAGCGGTCGCCTCCACGGTGTTCATGTTCTTGACGGTGGTTTCGTAGACGGGCGGGACTGCGCCCACCGCGTGGCCGATGGCAGCGCTGCGAGTCCGCACCTCGGTGACCCGGCTGGGTTCAGGCGCGGCCGGCGTGAAGCCGTACGCGGCGTCGCACTCCCGCTGGACGGACTCCAGTCGGCGCTATGTAGCAGCACGCGTCGTGGCCTCGTCTAGCAGGCGCACGCGTTCCTCGTCGAGCCGGGCCATGGCATGGGTGGAGTCGACGTCAGTGGTGATGGGGATGCTGAGGTTCTGCAGTGTGGCGCGCAGCGGGTCGATCGTGCTGGCGCGAGCGGCTGCAGCATTGACCGCAGAGGCCTTCTTCGCGGCGCTGGACGAGGTGGAGCCGGAATCGGTAACAAGCACCTCCACGCGGGTGCAGAGGTCCTCCACGTCGCTGGAGATGTCGCAGGCGAGGGGGACGGGTGAGTCGGTGACGTCGAGCACCTCGCTGGGGTACTCTTCGAGGACGAGCGCGACGGAGACGCGCAGCGCGCCGAAGGGGACGACAGACGAGCCGGCGAAGCCGGCCGGCACCGCATCGAGCGCGGGAACCAAGTCGTGCATGATGCGCTCGCCGGAGTCGGTGAAGGGCCCCGTCTGGAACGTGACTCCGGCCGGTGCCGCTAGCTGCCCCACGGTGGGCGCTAACTGTCGTGGTGATCTCACGGCAGATGCCATAGGATGGCTAAAAGAGGGGACAGGCACAAGGGCACCGGTGGGCTCCAGAGGCGAGGTTGGCACGCACAAGTGTGAGACACGAGACGTACCCAGGTTCGGGGCTCTCCGGAGATATAATACCCCTTAGTCCTACCGAGTATGGTTTATATGAAGTGGATACAGGATTTGCTCCTAGAGCTGTTCGAGGGGAGGAAGACAGGCCAATGCATGCATTGCTTCTCCTCTATATGGGTGGATGTGTGTTTGTGCTGAACTAGAGAATCAACCCTCTACATGGAGGGGCTCCGGGGGTCTTATAGGCTGGCCCCCCGTGGTTACAATGGTAAAGATACATGGGCGTGGGGCCCTGGCGTCAGTGTCTAGGAGCCGACAGTGGGGGCCGCCGGGTCCGTCGGG
Source organism: Thinopyrum obtusiflorum (assembly GCA_036873465.1). NCBI lineage: Eukaryota > Viridiplantae > Streptophyta > Magnoliopsida > Poales > Poaceae > Thinopyrum > Thinopyrum obtusiflorum. The sequence goes on from JAAAWM010011643.1 coordinate 82,851, forward strand.
TGCGGGCCGTACCGGGGCTGCGGGCGCAGGTACGACCGGCTGCTGGGTATTGTGGCATGCCTCGCCCGACGTCGTGGGACGGCAGCGCCGCCTTGCTATAGAGTTGCGCCTCCGAGGCGCTGCCCGCCCCGGGCAGTGGCTTGGTCGGCACGGCAGCCGCGCCCGTCGGGGCCGGAGCAAAGGGGGCACACTGTAGCCATGCTTACTTGTCGCCGTGGGTTGACTTCTCGCGGACGGTCGGCATGCGCCAGCCAGCCGGCCGGGTTGCGGCGCTTGGCCGGGTCGCGCTGGGGAGCCGGCCAGGGCGAGCCGGATTGAGGGGCTTTGCTTGCCCCGATGTTTTTGAAAAGGATCCGGGTTCCGTTGCCTGTTTGGGGGCCATCCCCCCGACAACTAATTAGTTGATTATAAGCAAATCATTTAGCCTAGTAAAAAAAGAGATACACGCAATCAGAAAAGAGATAATTTCTTTTTTTTTCTCTAAAAGGAGATGTACATGCAATCAACAATCATAGGGGAGATACTTTTTTTAGGGCTAAAAACAAAATTAGAAGAAATGTATCTTAGATTGTGAAATTTTATCAAAAACAAATACACCATATATAAAGAAACGGATAGAGTAATATTGTAGTATGGAATTAGAGGAAATGTACCTTGGATTGTGAAATTTTATCAAAAAACAAATACATCAAATATAACAAAACGGATGAAGTAATATTATAGCACAAATATAGTACGAAATATAGTAAGTGCAGACACCGACGCAGAAACTTATACCGCACATAAGTATAGATTGATTAGCAAATAACATAAAATCATACTAAGGCCCATCAAAACACTGCATTATAAAAAGAAGAAAAACACATTTCATCATCTCTCAGACTCGCCAAACGAAATACTCACTCATTCCAAAATATAAGGTGTATTTGTTTTTTGATAAGTCAAGTTTTTTTTAACTTTGACCAAGTTCAAAGCCAAAAATATCTCAACATCCACGATTCTACTAAATAAATAAAATATAAAATTCATTTCATGATGAATCTAATGATACTAATTTGATAATATGGGTATTGATATATTTCTCTACAAATAAAAAGCTTTAACTTTCTAAGTAACTAATACACTTTACATTTTAAAACAGAGGGAGCAAAAACATTATGAAAACCGCAACAAAGCACGTCCAACCGTTCAATAAAAGTAAAAAGGCTGGGGAGTCAAGAATAAAGGGGAGAACAGTAAAAGTAAAAGGCTGGGGAGTCGAGAATAAAAGTGAAGAACGGAATTGCACCAATCGCGGGCACGCCGCTGGTCGCCATTGCGGCAGTCCTTCCTCGCTATCCGTCCCCACCCCCTGGCGTGTTTGTCAGTGCGTGATTAAAAAACAGATTATTTTCTCGTTAGGGAAAATTAAGCCAAAGAACAAACGAGTGATGCTCAACGAAAATAATTTCACGACAATAACAAAGGGTGCTTGATTTCTCAAAAATACATGATAAATATTATTGTCTTGAATTATGTAAATGATAACAAATCCTTGTCCAGCTACAAAAGAACCACCAGCATAACATGAAAGAATCTAGGCCCCAACCATACACTCTTGGCTCCCCAGCCAGCCTACTTGGCTGCTGCCTTGCCGTTCCCAGCAGCAACGACAGCATCAGATGGGTTCAGCTCGTCCCAGGCCTCGATCCAGGTGACCATGGCATCAGCAAGCTTCACGAAGTAAGGGTCAATCTTGCCAAGCTTCTCCTTGACCTGCTCCGAGAGTGAGATGTAGCACTTCTGGACTGTGTCACACTCCTTGGAGAGGGTGGCGTTCTGGAAGAAGGGGATGATGTCCTCCTGCCAGAAGATGCCCTTGTACTCTTTCTTCAAGTTGACAAATGGGTTGCTAGCCTTGCTGTGCCACAGGTATGGCAGGCCAGTCTTCACTCCAAGGCTCAAGTGGTCGCAGATGACCTGAAGTTTACACAGTTGTATCAGTTTCATTTCTTCAGTTCCTTTTTTTTTAGATGAAAAGATTTCATTTCTTCAGTTAAGTGTAAATACAAGTTGTAGTTCAGTTAAATAAATACATACCTTGACGCACCATCCAGCCCACATATCATCGTAGCGACCAATAGGCTGGCCATCACCCATGAGGCCAAAGTACATTGCAGGGCCAATGAGCTGACGGTCAAAGGCGAGGTTCATGCCACACATGGGGAACAGTGTTCCCTTGGGAATAGTCAGGACGGCATCAACATACCTGAACAAAATATAAGAGATCAACAGCAATTCTTGATGCAATACAATGATTGCTGATTAGCAGCAGATCAGCATTGCTAACAAAATGCAGTACCTGCTGTTCCTCTCACGAGGCTTGACCATCTGTGTGGGTGCATCATAGTCAGGGATGTTCAGCCAAAGGCCATGAGAGACCGCGGTGGGGGCACCCTCCCTAAGGCTGAAGGGGTATCCACGGACAAAGTCCGCGCCTTCACGGTAGGGGTCATACAAGGTGTTGAAGAAAAACGGTGTGGACGGGCTGAGGAGGTTCTTGATGTGCTGCTCAAGAGCATTGATGTCTTTGCCAGATGGGTCCTTGGCTACCTATTTCCAAAGAGGACCAATAAATTTCAGTTGAAGCAACACACAAGACACTGATCGGAAGAATACAACAGTTTACTCCCACTTGATTGCTTCATCAGGAAAGGCAAGATCTAGTGGAGACCATATGGTGTGGATCTCAAAAGGATGAAGCATAGTTCTTTTACAATCGAAACAATTACAGAGACTAAACTGAAATTGACCTACAACGGTGTTTCTCGGATCTGAAGCAAATATCGTGGACCAACTGAAACTGACACTAAATACTTGCAATGCGTTGTTTGGTTACTAACTGAATATGCCAACTCGTGTTACACGACCGAATCACATAAACTAGAACTTCTAACCAGATGAAAAATAGACTCTTCACAGATGGGCTACCTACCACATGCATCAGATGGAGAAAATTAATTATACTACGATCACAGAGATCACTTTACTGGATCCTCAACCAGCCAATGCAAGCAAGGCCGAGGCTGCTTGTCTGTGTCCCAGAAGCAGCTCCTGCTCAAATCTGATACGGCTGAGGATCTGACAGGCTACACTTTATTGTTGAGCTGACTGATTGCGGGTTCCTAGATCCAGATCTGATCAAGCCAGATCTGGAGAAATTAGAACGAAGGAGACCCAGATCCGGGGCAACAATCCTAATTTTCCCACAGATCCGCGCAGAATTCGAACAATCGCCAGCAGGAGCGACTAGGAAACGAGAGTAATTTGGCTTTGTGCACAGAGGGAAAGTTACAAAGGAACTTACGAAGCAGTCGTCGTCGATGGTGAAGACGTACTTCTTCTTCGAGACCATGTAGCCGAAACAGCGGCACGCGGAGTCCTTGAAGGAGATGCATGAGGCCTTGGGGCCGAGAATGCGGTTGATGTCGTTGCGGTTGTAGAGCTCGTAGTCGAAGCCCTCGGGAACCTTGATGACCTTGCTGGGGTCGCCGTCCTGGACGATGATGAGGTGGTACGGCTGGAAGAAGGGGCGCCACATCTCGAGGAAGTCGAGATTGCGGATGGTCGGGATCACGATGTCCAGCTCGTCCTTGAGCAGCGGCGTCGATGGCACCGACGATCCGGGCACAGTCACCGTCCCTGCCATTGCTGCCTGGCCGGGATCTCGATCTCGAGCCCTGGATCTCGCTGTTCCTGGAGGTGGTGGTAGGGGTGGGAGTAGTGAGAGGTGTGGGTTTGGGCTTGGAAAATGAGGGGGTTATATAACGCTCCAGGATGAAGAAGACTTTCATCTCCATCTCCTTCCTTTTTAGGTGTGTTTTATTTATTTATTTATTTTCTCCTTTCTATTACTAAACAGTAAAACTCAGCTAGCTACGCCTTCTCACATCGATTTGACATCCTCAACCCTCCGATTAAACTTACTGAGAGTCCAGATTACCCCAGCGTCCCGTGGTACCTTTTTTTGCCCCGTCACAGCACGTTCACGGGACGGCCCAACATAACCAGGCCGCTACTCCGCAAACCGACCTGGGCGCATTGTTGTTAATCGGGCTGACGTCCTATGTGGGCTGCGAGTTTGTTGCGAGAGGATGACGCACCAAAGCTTCTCATCCCCGTGCGGCCGGCGGCGGTGTAGGCCATGGCGATGGAGCTCATGGTTCGAACGCATCTCCCCTTTTCGCCTCCCTTACATAACCTTCCTGACGATGCAGATCGGTGCCGCGGTAGTACCTTCTTCCCTTCCATGGCAGAGCCTCGATGAGGGAAGAGAAGACGCCAAGGAGGCACCACCGCCCGAGAACTTCTCAGCGAGCTATGCCAGATGCAAGGAAGGACACCCAAAGATGGTTTGCTTTCCAGTCCGATCCATCCAAATCTCCTGCTTCTCTCCAAAAAAAAAAAAAATCCCGCGCAGGCCACATACAGGTAGTGGCAGCTTCTCGGTGCTCTAACGGTCTCGCCTCATCCCGTGTATTGATGTTGATTTCGTTTATGATATGTTGTACAGTATTTGTGGAGCCGTGTGGCATCTCAAGGTCTAGGGTGCATCCAAACAACTGGCTGCCTTGGTTTCAATGAATTCACCACGATTATGCATGCACTTCTTGCTATCATACATGTTCATTGATCAGCATATCCTACTCCACACCGAAAAAGAAGGCATACCCTACTCGAGGAAGGTTCATGTTGCTTAGTGACGCTTCTGTTGTGATTGTCGGCTCATCTCTCTGCCGCAATGGAGGAATGAGATTACTCAAGACAACCAAAAGGTATAAGTGATAATGACGTGTTTCTACAAGTTAAGCATTTGCTACAGAGGGTTGATCCTGATATTGATTGCAAAAACTGAACCCTGAAACATTAACTTATACCATGGAGAAACATATGAAGCAAACCATCTTATCTGTTAAAGATTTTCTGAGGCACAAGCATCTTCAGCTGACCATAGGTTCAGCTCTAAGGGATGAAACAAGGTAGTGTGAAAATTTTTCTTCTTCTTTTGTAGGTGCCAATATTGGACCAGAGCCAAGAGCCATCAGATTTATTGCTGTCATGGTATATTTTAGTAGTTATGGGTGTGTGTGTTCTTCCAATTTATTTTAGATGGCACTCTTATATTTTCTCTGTCTAGGTTCGTACTTAATGTTCTCTTGTTTGAATTCCATGCTGCAGTTCAGTGCTCATTGAACCCAGCTTAAATTCAGCGGGCCATTGATTTTTGTCATTTTCTTTAGTCTGAACTACCACTTAGAGATTATGTTGCTTGTATTCTTGTACGTGTGAAAGGATGTCCACTACTGTTTTGGCATTACAGATCGAGGATGAAGTCTAAGGTTGAGTATAGCTGGCTTAACGTACGTTGCGACATGAACCATATTGGCGTATTTGCTATACAAATGTCTATGTCGTCTTGATTATATAATTGTTGGGTGGAGTGTGCAAATCAGTGTTTTATTATTTTATATATTTTATTTATGGATTCGTTGCACCAATCACCGTTGTGTATTTTTTTATTGTTTTCTAACTTACCCCATTCTTCTTGTTGGTACTCGTATGTCATTTGTCTCCACTTCTAATTCACAGCCAAACATTGAATACAATGTGACTTGACTCTAATTCACAGCCAAACAAAAAAAAGTGACTTAATTGCAATTTACATCCAAACTTTAAATGTGGTACAACTTCTCAAGTTTTTGTGAATTTCACCGTATATATTTTCTTCTATATTTCTACATTTTTTCTTAAAAATAGGCGGGCGCGGCAATGCACGCCTTCATGTTCTAGTAAAGAACTAGTAGGAGATACATACGTGAAAAGCACCTTAATACTAGGCAGTGTATTAATTGCATAAAGACAAAAGATAAGACATTATTTTTGGTTATCTATGTGAATAAGGTTGACGGTGATATTTGGTACTCGCTCCATTCCCTTATACAAAGCCACAAACTTAGATTACAAGTATCAAGCCAAAATTTGATGAATGCTTTGCAAATCAACTTTTTTTTCTTTATCGGGATCATTAATACGCCCGCTTGCATGCAAGGAAGGAACGGGAAGGAAGTAGCTAAGGCTGGTCATAGTGGGGAGTAATTTATATTGGTGACATGCATATGACACTGGTCTAAGTTAGTACCCCCATAGTGCAAAGTAACATAGTAGTGGTGTCATAGATGACTTCATTTATTAGCTTGTACACTCATTTTCTCTTGGGAAGCGCTATGTTACAGTAACATACTATCTCCGTCCTGGTTTATTGGTCCCATTGTATTTTGTGCCAATTTTTTACCATAGATTTAACTAACAAAATGTTTGTGCATGTCACCAAAAATTATATCGTTAAAAACTATGTTCAAATATGAATTCAACGATATAATTTTTTTTGACATGCATTGACATTTTGTTAGTTAAATCTTTGGTCAAAATTTACACAAATTACAAAGGGGCCAACAAACGAGAACGGAGGTAGTATTATTTTACTCTAAACACATCTCTCCTTATTAAATACATGTCACATAAGCAAATTTGTCTTGGAACTTACTATGTTACTAGTTAAGTTACTCCCACTATGACTAGCCTAAGACTACCCACAATGGGAGTAACATAGGTAGTAACATCACACATATCTAGATAAAATAGATGATGTGGCAAGCAATAAATGAAGAAAGAAAGGAAAGTGGTAACATAGCTAGTTACTAGTAGTAGTAGTAACATCACACATATCAAGGCAAGATGTGTCTATAGCCTAATAAATGAAGGGTTGCATGTTACCACACATATGTTACTCTCCACTATAGAGGTAGTAACATAGACTAGTAACATGTCGATGTTACTACTCTATGTTACTACCCATTGTGGCTAGTCTAAGTGTCAGTATGACTACATGCATGCAAGAATTAAATAAGTTGCTAGCACAAGGAAACATCATTAATTTTTACCTTGATTACTGTTTGTGGCCTTGTATAGTAAATGTATTTTTCACAGTGGCCTTGTATAAGAGAATGGAGAGAGTATGATATTAATTGCATGTTGAACATGTTGAGCGCTCACCATTGGAGCAATCTGGGTGGTTGGATTTTGTTGGGGAACGTAGTAATTCAAAAAAATTCCTACGATCATGTAAGATCTATCTAGGAGATGCATAGCAACGAGACGTGAGAGTGTGTCCACGTACCCTCATAGACCGAAAGCGGAAGCGTTTAGTAACGCGGTTGATGTAGTCGAACGTCTTCACGATCCAACCGATCCAAGTGCCGAACGTACGGCACCTCCGTGTTCAGCACACGTTCAACACGATGACGTCCCTCGAGCTCTTGATCTAGTAGAGGGTCGAGGGAGAGTTCCGTCAGCACGACGGCGTGGCAACGGTGTTGGTGATGTGATCCGTGCAGGGCTTCGCCTAAGCACTACGACAATATGACCGAGGTGGTAAACTGTGGAGGGGGGCACCGCACACGGCTAAGAACAATTGATGTGCTTTGGGGTGCCCCCTGGCCACGTATATAAAGGAATGGGAGGAGGAGGCCGGCGGCCAAGGAGGGTGCGCCAAGGGGGGAGTCCAACTAGGATTCCCAATCCTAGTTGGATTCCCTTTCCTATTCCAAGAGGGGGAAGGAGGGAAGGAAAGGGAGATGGAAAGGAAAGAGGGAGCCGCCCCCCTCCCCCTAGTCCAATTCGGACTGCCTTGGGGGGCACCTTGTGGCCTGCCCTCTCCTACTCCCTTATGGCCCAATAAGGCCCATAACTTCCTCGGGGGGTACCGGTAACCCCTCGGTTCCCCGATAAATATCCGAAACGTCCCGAAACCTTTCCGGTGTCCGAATACCTTCGTCCAATATATCAGTCTTTACCTCTTGACCATTTCGAGACTCCCCGTCATGTCCGTGATCTTATCCGGGACTCCGAACAAACTTAGGTCACCAAAACACACAACTCATAATACAAATCGTCATCGAACATTAAGCGTGCGGACCCCACGGGTTCGAGAACTATGTAGACATGACCGAGAAACATCTTCGGTCAATAACCAATAGCGGAACCTGGATGCTCATATTGGCTCCTACATATTCTACAAAGATCTTTATCGGTCAAACCGCATAACAACATACGTCATTCCCTTTGTCATCGGTATGTTACTTGCCCGAGATTCGATCGTCGGTATCCTCATACCTAGTTCAATCTCGTTACCAGCAAGTCTCTTACTCGTTCCATAATGCATCATCCCGTAACTAACTCATTAGTCACATTGCTTGCAAGGCTTATAGTGATGTGCATTACCGAGAGGGCCCAGAGATACCTCTCCGATACACGGAGTGACAAATCCTAATCTCGATCTATGCCAACTCAACAAACACCTTCGGAGACACCTGTAGAGCATCTTTATAATCACCCAGTTACATTGTGACGTTTGATATCACAAAAAGTGTTCCTCTGGTATTCGGGAGTTGCATAATCTCATAGTTAGAGGAATATGTATAACTCATGAAGAAAGCAATAGCAATAAAACTAATCGGTCATAATGCTAAGCTAACGGATGGGTCTTGTCCATCACATCATTCTCTAATGATGTGATCCCGTTCATCAAGTGACAACACATGTCTATGGTTAGGAAACTTAACCATCTTTGATTAACGAGCTAGTCAAGTAGAGGCATACTAGGGACACTCTGTTTTGTCTATGTATTCACACATGTACTAAGTTTCCGGTTAATACAATTCTAGCATGAATAATAAACATTTATCGTGATATAAGAAAATATAAATAAAAACTGTATTATTGCCTCTAGGGCATATTTCCTTCAGTCTCCCACTTGCACTAGAGTCAATAATCTAGATTACATAGTAATGATTCTAACACCCATGGAGTCTTGGTGCTGATCATGTTTTGCTCGTTGAAGAGGCTTAGTCAACGGGTCTGCAACATTCAGATCCGTATGTATCTTGCAAATCTCTATGTCTCCCTCCTTGACTTGATCGCTAATGGAATTGAAGTGTCTCTTGATGTGCTTGGTTCTCTTGTGAAATCTGGATTCCTTCGCCAAGGCTATTGCTCCAGTATTGTCACAAAAGATTTTCATTGGACCCGATGCACTAGGTATTACACCTAGATCAGAAATGAACTCCTTCATCCAGACTCCTTCATTTGTTGCTTCCGAAGCAGCTATGTACTCCACTTCACACGTAGATCTCGCCACAACACTCTGCTTGGAACTGCACTAACTGACAGCTCCACCATTCAATATAAATACGTATCCGGCTTGTGACTTAGAGTCATCCGGATCAGTGTCAAAGCTTGCATCGACGTAACCATTTACGACGAGCTCTTTGTCGCCTCCATAAACGAGAAACATATCCTTAGTCCTTTTCAGGTATTTCAGGATGTTCTTGACCGCTATCCAGTGATCCACTCCTGGATTACTTTGGTACCTCCCTACTAAACTTATAGAAAGGCACACATCAGGTCTGGTACACAGCATTGCATACATGATAGAACCTATGGCTGAGGCATAGGGAATGACTTTCATTTTCTCTCTATCTTCTGCAGTGGTCGGGCATTGAGTCTGACTCAACTTCACACCTTGTAACACAGGCAAGAACCCTTTCTTTGACTGATCCATTTTGAACTTTTTCAAAACTTTATCAAGGTATGTGCTTTGTGAAAGTCCAATTAAGCGTCTTGATCTATCTCTATAGATCTTGATGCCCAATATATAAGCAGCTTCACCGAGGCCTTTCATTGAAAAATTCTTATTCAAGTATCTTTTTATGCTATCCAGAAATTCTGTATTATTTCCAATCAACAATATGTCATCCACATATAATATTAGAAATGCTACAGAGCTCCCACTCACTTTCTTGTAAATACATGTTTCTCCAAAAGTCTGTATAAAACCATATGCTTTGATCACACTATCAAAGCATATATTCCAACTCCGAGAGGCTTGCACCAGTCCATAAATGGATCGCTGGAGCTTGCACACTTTGTTAGCACCTTTAGGATCGACAAAACCTTCTGGTTGCATCATATACAACTCTTCTTTAAGATATCCATTAAGGAATACAGTTTTGACATCCATTTGCCAAATTTCATAATCATAAAATGCGGCAATTGCTAACATGATTCGGACGGACTTAAGCATCGCTACGGGTGAGAAGGTATCATCGTAGTCAACTCCTTGAACTTGTCAAAAACCTTTCGCAACAAGTTGAGC